>JAPERM010000395.1:0-39228 GCA_030411635.1 Fusarium sp. MBC 119 | reverse complement strand
GTATTATGAATATTTATTATAGCTAAGTATACATTATAATATAGAATAAGATAATATAAGTATTATCTCTAGGATGTAATGGCGTGAGTTTGAAACATACAGTGAGCTCCTCCACTAAATCAATGTTTTCCGGTGTCAGGATCGAGCTATACTTTGAAGGGGCCAATCAAGCAAGACGGACTTGATGCAGTATTGTAACCATTAACAAAGCTAAGATGTGAATTCTGGATTTTAGTAGTGAAAGGTACCGATTCAAAAAGTTCCCGTTCGATATGACTTGGACACTTCGTCAAACCATGGTCATACGCTTAATTTATAAGACTAAAGCAGACAGTAGAGATCGGAAGGAGCGAGGGCGTCCGAAACGAGCTCGGTGTATGAGATAACGTAGTAAACTCGTCATTCTTTGAATTCTAGATCTGGCCTGAGATGTTGTAGCCATACTATCTATCTATGAAGGGCCAAACATACCCACCTTAATGCCAAAGCCCAACACAAAAGGTATTATATTACTTTACAATCTAATCCATAGAGAAATACAATAGCCTTTAATTCAGTGAATCATTTAGCTTTAAGAAACGTTTAGACAGACATCTTTTTGCTGGATTGGGCTGCCTGTCGGCACAAGAATTACATACAACCAGACAGACTTGATCCACGTCTGATGAATTGTCTGAACCTAAATATACCTGTCCCTCGTCGAAATACCATCCATAATGCCAGGGGTTGGAGTCATACTGCTTTCAACTCAGAAAAAGGCTTCATCTGGAACATATGTCCTGCACCCTGACCGCTACGCTCCACTGTCTCCTGAGCACGTTTCGTCATCGGCTTCGCGTAGTCCTTAAGCGCTTCAGCATGAACAATCCCTGAACGCGTCAGTACATTGCATAGATCTGCTGCATCTTGGAACGCAGAGTTAGCACCAACACCTCCAACAGGTGTCATAGGATGCGCTGAGTCTCCAAGCAAAGTCACTGCAGCAGACTCCGGCTTCTCAAACAATGCATCCCACTCCTTCTTGAACATCGATGGCGAGCATGTACTGAATGTCAGAGTAGACGACGATGCTTCGTCTTGTTGCTTGAACAAGGATCGGAGTGATGGATGCCACGTTTTGGACATCTCCGACGACTTCTTAGCAGATTGAGCGTTGTCAAGCTGCAGGAAGTTTTCTTCGGCCGGCAAAGAGCTGTTGTTGTAACAGAGAACCCAGTAGACATAGTCGTCGGGTATCTTGTGCTTATTTCTTGCTTCAAGGCTCATGTCTGGCGAAAATTGCATCATGTCAGAGAACAGCGTCAGCGGGGATTTGCCACCTTCTTTGACAAGACTCATTCCTTGAATAAGTTCACGTGGAATCGAGGTCCGAGTCTCAGGTGTCGTGAATGTCTTGCCAAAGATAGCTCTACCCTCTGTGTCCAGCAAAGAGAAGCTGGGCATCAGCTGTCGACGGACAGGAGATCTCGACCCGTCAGCGCCAACCAAAATGAAGCCAGTTTCTTTAGTGCCGTCATTAAAGGTCACCTCGACGCTTCCACTAACCAGGTGATAACTTTTAAACGCCTTCCCAAAACTAATATTGTCTTCCAACCCTTGTAGCAGCAAGTTTCGAAGAACTACACGATCCGCATTGTAGAACTTTCCCTCCGGCATTGGCGGTGGGCCAGATCGTCCAGGCGTTAACTGTGGTGGCTGAGCCGTCAAAGCATCCAGGCGATGCCCACCTGGCTTAACTAGTGCACAGGTTTTTTGGAATGCCTCCCAGAGATGGTCTGGTAGCAGTGTCTGTAAAGCACCAGCGCCGTCGGGATTGATCCGGATGCGATAGCCTTGAGGACGAAAGTCTGGCGAGGAATCGCGTTCATAGATGTGGAAAGGTACCGTGGGGGTTGCGTGCTTGAGACCTTGTGCAAGTGCGAGTCCTCCAAGTCCTCCTCCGACAATGACGATTTTGGTGGGTCGCATGTTGAACGCAAGTTTTTTGGTTGGACAGGCTGGAAATGGAGATTTAGAGACTTGAATTTGGAATTATGGTTATTTGTCGGCAAGCGAAGTGTCTATGGGATCTTTTTTAATATTTATATATTTAGAATCAAGGGCAGCCTGTCTAGATCTCGCTATTTAGACATTCTCCTTTGATCCGGCTTAGGTGGTCGGAATCATCTATCTCCCGATAGAACTTACCCTAAAGTTATTTTCGGGCGTTTAGAATAGCGAATTGCTCGCGCTTGTTCACCTTACCAGAATAGGTTAGCTAAGCTTTGTGATCAAGCTGGCTTGGCTGCTCATAGTGACGGTAATCCCCTATTTCCGAGGGTCCATAAGCCAAGCATAGCTTTTTATAACAGAGTTTCGGAAATAAAGATTACGACGTCATGACTGGTAATAGGCCGATATCCGAGCAGCTCCGCAAGGCGAGTTCAAATGACCGAAATATCTGATGCATATAATTGCAAGAATTATACACTCAGGTGATTACTCCAGTATACACCATCGCAGGACTTGTTTCGCTGAACCCGAAGTTCATTTTTCCAAACACCTTGATTACAAAAATCAAATCTATCACGGTTCCAATGAGTGGCACTCGTATCATCGACATGTTGGACGGAAACAAGACCCCGGCTACTTGCCTTGCTGTTGTCTTGACCGCTCTGCCGCTGCTATATGCTTATTTCAGCTACAAGCAATACGTGGCTATCGGGGATCATGGCTTGCCGGGTAATTTCAGCGGCTGGTGGACCCAACTCAAATGGCACCGAATAGCTCGCACCGACACCAGGAAGCCAGCTCCTTACAAAGATCACGACCTCACATCGCCCATCTACACCGAAGAAACCAAAAAGTCTTACCTGTCTGAGAAAGCACTCCCATCTCGCCTGGGTTCAAGACCTGTTGTTCCAGGTTTTGTCGCACCTCAACGTCAAACAACACAGCTACCTTCAACCCACATGCTAGAATTGCAAGACGAATTCTTCCGAGATATCGCGGCTCAGAACTCCTCACTATTCACTGTCAAGACATCTGGAATCGAGAAGTTTGGTACAGCGCTCTGGGTCGCCCCAGATCGGGAGATCCCACCAATTATCAAGATGCTGCGTGGTGAATTTGCGCATATCCACCCCGAGGGCAGTGTGCATTTGTTTCTGAGTCTACCTGATGCTGAGAAAGTTATCGCCAGCGGGTGGGGTGAACGGCATAAACTCACTGGACCCCGCATTCCTTGGGGATATACACTCGTTTATGGGCCTCGAGATGAGGAGGATTTCAAGGTTTGGAAGGATATTGTGAAAGCTAGTATTACTTATTTTGCTGGGAAGGGTGAGGTCTCGTGCCCTTGAAGATTACTGCTGCAGAAAATAGTGTATAGTCTCTGCGCGCAGGAAGAACAACATTATTTTATGGCTTTCAGTTGGAATATAGTTATATTTCATGTCTAATAGTTCACAATGCATTCAAGCTGATTTTGTGTAAATAATCACAGAAGAAATCTTCAAAGATAGCTCCGTGAAAGCTTGTGCGATTCTTGATCCATTTTCAATATAAAACTGTGCAGAGCGTTTAGACATTTTTTAGTCTAAGGCTGGAGATGTTGCACGGCTGGCCAAGATTTGCTGATAGGATGTTTGTCTATCCTCGGTAAACTGTCGCATGTCCTGTTAGATCCACTTTACATTACATCTGGTGATAGGAAGTCATAGGGCCCTTTGGTCTTGGCAGCCAGCGACCAACAAGGGGTTGGTTGCATCAGGGCTTTCAATCAAGGGTAGTTGGCTCCATTATGCCGGGATTAAGCTCGGTTACAGGTTACTTTCATCCGACTTGGCGTTCTTGGCCCTAATTTCTTAATCTTATTCTAAACCCTTGGTTTGACTGCGCCGTTAGAAGGATGTAACTAACAAATGGTTCGACAGCGGCAAAAATGGCAGTTCACGACCCTTTTTTCCTATAAGTTAGATCAGACCGCCCCTCGAGGTGGATATCCCGAGACCAATGGCCATCTCAAATCAATTCCTTTTCTTACCTCTTCAACTCCTGTCACTTAGTTGTCGGGTAAACGAATCAAATCATGCTTTTTTCCACGCTCTTTTTCGCATCTGGCCTCTTTTTGAGTGCAAACGCGATGGTCCAACTTTACGACGCTCAGGGTAAAACCGATGCTTGTAGTACTGCCCTGGCAGACACTATGGTTTGTCACAGGCACATCAGCCGCTTCTTCGAAGGTGGCTGGCAAGGCGCAATCAAGTCGAAAGAGCTGATGGAAATGATCTGCACCGAAACCTGCGAATTATCGCTCCAATACTGGCATCAACGGGTTAACGAATCCTGCAGTGGGAAACGAGAATGGGGTGGTCAAATGTGGAATGGCTTCAACCAAACTTGTGACACGGACGCCAAGACTGAGGAATACTGCAATGGTTCGTATCAAACATGAAGACTACGGCTGGTGTTTCAACTAACCTCTTACCAAGACATTATCGATGACTTTCCCGAGACACCCAAAGGAGAGGAATTCCCCAAGAAGTACCTCTGCGAGCCCTGTTATGCCCGCCGTCTCTTTATGGTTGATCTTTCTAAGACTGGTCCTGATCAGGCCAAGTTGACAGATCAACGTGAACGCGTACGAAAAGAATGTCCCGAGTTAATCACAGGTCCTCACCTATTTCCCTATCGGGAGGAATCGAGGGCAAAGCATTCGGAACTATCTTCTGGGGCTGCCAGTGCGACCAAAAGTGCAGCTCAGACTACCGCATCATCGACAACAACTGCATCGTCTGAGAGTGCTACATCTTCAGAAACCAACGCAACCGAGAAGCTTGCACAAAGTCATTTATATCTGATGTTTATTTTGGGAATGGTTGTCTTTTATTCCCAAGTCTAAGCTAAACATAATTCTGCCTCTTATCGAATCAAGTTTTATCAACTTGCTGATATTTCATTTTGTCCATTTCATCGTGGGCAAGAACATTCGAGAAGCGTTGAAAATATGGCTTGTCCTGCTTGCATAAGCGAAAAGAGGTGTCTCTACCTCAGCTTGCTGTTGGTAATTATAAGACGATATTCATGGTGCTTTTGGTCTTGGCAGCCAGTAACCAACAACATGTTACATCAAATAAGGGTCGTGGCAAGGATTCCGCTCGGCCAAGGCCTATTTGGAACCGACTTGGTATGTGCTTGGCATCTAGAAGTGACCTAGCGCCCTCAAGCCGGTACGAACCCGGATGCATCATACGTGATTTTTACGATCGCTTTGTTCAAGTCTGCTTCCAACGACCTTTGGTTTAGGTAGTCATATTTGAGTCTACATTGGATAGGCTTAACCTGAGGCACCAACAGTGATGATGCATTAGTCTCGGGCTCGAGTTGTAGCATAACTTGTATTAAATTGTGTAAAACACATTAATGAAACCCCGATAGTAGCCACAGGTGACATATTAGCTTCAGACACCCTTCTCGTGAACAAAATCTTGCTCTTCCTTCTTGACCTCAATCTCCTTAGCCACTTCCTGCTTGACATTCTTGCCCTCAAATAAATACGTGAGCTCTTCAAGCGTAGGTCCTGACGTCTCCACAAAGAAGAAATAGACCACCAAGAAGATGATGGCGACCCAAACGCAGTAATAGATGTAAAACTTCCATCCAATAGCCTCTAGTCCAATGGGGTTGACGTAGCCACCGAAGATGGACGAGACTTGAATGATGAGAAGCACAAATGCCCAGGTCTTTGCTCTCATTTGGTATGTGACAATCTCAAGAGGATACGTCACGACCAAATTAGTCCATCCAAAGGTATAGAACCCCTGAAAGAGAAAAATGCAAGCCAGAACGACACGACCACCCGCCAAAGATCCATCGAGATATTGCTTCGCAGCAATAGTCCACATGATGAACGTGACGAGAACACCGCCGGATCCAACAAGGAAGAATGTTCGTCGCTTGAACCTATCCACCAGAAGAGTCATGGTAATTGCAACGATATACTGCCAGAGGGTAACCATGCCATTAACCAATGTAATATCCTTCTCTGCCTCGATGCCGGTATCTTTGAGAATTTGCGTCAAGTAATTAGAGACAAGGAGATTTCCCGAACTCTGACTGAACAATGCCGTCGCAAAACAGAGTGAGATGCGCTTGATGTTAGGAATCGACGAAAAGAATTCTTTCCACGTCATATTCTGCTCGGCTTCGTCGTCGATGACCTTCTGGATCTCGGTGCATTCAAATTTGACTAGTTCACTGTCGACATCGCATTCGCCGTGATACTTGATCAGAATGTCGCGGGCCTTGTCGATCTTGCCTTTGGCGATTAACCAGCGAGGCGATTCGGGGCAGAAGAAGATTAGGATGAGCTGATAAGCCGATGGGACAACTTGGACGAGAGTGGGTAATTTCCAAGACCACTGGTTCGGGATACGGAAGCATCCATATGTTGCCCATGCACCGATTACATAGCCAAGAACGATGTTTGTGTTGTATAAGGTCGTGATTTGCACGCGTTCTTTTGGGTGCGATAGCTCAGTCACCAAGACAGGAGCACCCATTTGGATGAGCGATGATCCGATTCCGAGAACGATCTTTCCACCGATGAACATGTTGAGTGATGTCGCAAACAGTTGAACCATGACACCAGCTATGATGACGATTGAACCCAAAGCTGTTGGGACACGACGACCGGCGACATCGCTGATCCAGCCGAGGAAGATGAAAGGAATGACGCCTCCAATGGCGTTGGAGGCTCCGAAGAAGCCCAGTTTCGAACCGGTGGGATGGCCGAAGCGGTCTTGCCAGCTCTCAAGTGTTTGAAGAGCGTTGGTCATGGAACTAAGATGTCATTATTAGCCTCTCGCCGTAGTGAGTGTAACTGATGTATTAATGCATACCCGTCGATGCCAAGTGCCATACTGGCAAATAGAGAAGACGTAAGCAGGAAGTAAAGGAGAATGCCATTCTTGCGTTTCCAGAATGGAGGGACCGTGGAAAGGTCGATAGGAGATTGGATGTCTTCTGTGGCGTGGGCCGCTTTCGGAGCCATGGCGGTAGATAGTTGATGACAGTGACTATCACTAAGTGGACAAGAGCTATCGAGAATGTGAGTTTGGCTGGTATCTCAGTTGTAGTGTTGTCGTGATATTGTCAGCGAAGGATCACATCCTTATATAAATTGCAACGGACTTCTCAAGACGAGAGAATTTAATTCGGCACAAGACCAACCATCAAGGATCCGATATTTGCGCTACGACTTCCCCGTGGGGAATGGTCAGGCTGGCCAAGCGGCGGGGAAACGGGGAATTACCATACGAAGCTACCCCTCTTCTAAGCCCAACGGGGAAACATGATCGGGGAAACTTTGTAGTGGATCAGAGGAAATTTGCCGTGATCTACAACGCCTCGTCTCACGAGGATGAGACCTTCATGGTTATCTTATCGGCCCGTAAATCCTACGGTATAAAGAATGCCGAGGATGGTACGTTTGACGGAGCATTTGATGTGTGCCGGTCCTTGACGATTTACTGCAAACCCTTTCTGGAAAATGCCCTCCCTCCCCTCCGACTTCAAGCTCGGCTTTGCCACAGCATCCTACCAAGTTGAAGGTGCAGTAGCTGAAGATGGCCGAGGTCCCTCCATTTGGGATGTCTTTTGTCATCTCGAACCAACTCGCACAAAAGGAGCAAACGGCGATGTTGCCTGTGATCATTACCACCGATTGAACGAAGATCTTGATCTTTTGAAGCGCTATGGATCAGAGATGTATCGTTTCTCTATCTCATGGTCACGTTTGATCCCTCTTGGTGGTCGAAATGACCCTGTCAATGAGGTTGGTATCGCATTTTACAACAGACTAATTGATGGATGTCTTGCACGGGGTATCACTCCTTGGGTTACGTTGTACCATTGGGATTTGCCACAGGCGTTGCATGAACGCTATGGTGGTTGGTTGGATGTCGAAGAATCTCAACTGGACTTTGAACGTTATGCGAGGCTTTGCTATGAGCGATTTGGTGATCGTGTGAAGCACTGGATCACCATCAATGAACCTTGGATCGTCTCCATATTTGTAAGTTATTTTTCACCTCAACCTAACAGACAGGGCTAACAACAGATCCAGGGTTATGCAACAGGAGGTAATGCGCCTGGCCGAAGTAGCATCAATCCTCAGTCCACCGAAGGCGACACATCAACGGAACCGTGGATCGTCGGTAAAGCCTTGATAATGAGCCATGCTCGGGCGGTAGCAGCATACAATCAAGATTTCCGTCCATCGCAGAGGGGTCAAATAGGCATCTCATTGAACGGCGACTACTATGAGCCTTGGGACAGTAGCGACCCACAAGATAGCGAAGCTGCTGAGCGCCGTATGCAGTTCCATATAGGCTGGTTTGCCAATGCCATTTTGTGAGTCTATCCCAATTGATTAGAAGTCGGTATCCTAACATTTGAACAGCTTGGGGCAAGACTATCCCCAGTGCATGCGTGATCAACTCAAAGACCGCCTGCCAACGTTCTCATCAGAAGACATGAAACTACTCCGTTCGGCAGAGAGCGACTTTTACGGCATGAACTATTACACTTCCCAGTTTGCCCGACACAAGAATTCCCCAGCACCAGACACCGATTACATTGGAAACCTTGACGAGCTGCAAGTCAACAAGGCCGGTGATCCTGTCGGACTAGAGAGTGGCTTGCACTGGCTCCGGTCATGTCCCGACCTTTTCCGAAAACATCTAACGCGGGTATACCGCCTTTACGGCAAACCTATCATCATCACGGAGAATGGTTGCCCTTGCCCTGGCGAAGATAAAATGTCTCGTGAGGAGTCTGTACAAGATGAATACCGGATAAAGTATTTCGAGGACCATCTTGATGCAATTGCTAGATCTGTCTCCGAGGATGGCTCGGTGATTCAAGGGTATTTTGCGTGGTCTTTGATGGATAATCTTGAGTGGTCGGATGGGTATGGGCCAAGGTTTGGTGTCACTTTTACAGATTATGAGACTTTGGAAAGGACGCCTAAGGAATCGGCGCTGGTTTTGAGACAGCTGGTTGATCGACGGAAAAGCACTCAGATGAAGTTGTAGAAATGAATTAGATATAGACTTTATTTTCTATTTACCCCTCTTCCGATTGATTACTGGTGATTAGATGATGAGCCCGCTGGAGGGGCCGATGAGACTTGTACTTGTGAATTAAGATCCTGGGGGCCGCTGCTGTATTTCTGCTCTTGTTGCTGACCCTGGAAAGTATTCTCAGGAATAGGGGAGCCTTGGACGTTAAAGGTCATAGTGCGGGAGGCTCCTTGGCTTCCCTGCTGGTACTGAATGTACTGGGGACAATCACCATCTCATTCCTCAGCAGACGGTGAAGATGGTGCCAAACTTGGAGATTGCTACGCCCACCGTGAACGTAATCAATCTCATGGTGGACGTAAGTATACCTCTTGAGCCTACTTTACCCAATCAAGATACTAATGTGCCATCCGAGGCTTACGTCAAAGCATCTGAAGTCCGGAATGAGGTCGACTCCAGCCTAGAGGACTTACCGGGCTGCTTTGACACGATAGATGACTATCTCCAAACATACCCAAAAGATGAAAACGTTATCAAGGTCTCGACCGGACTTGTACTAGCCATCTTCAAAGCCGTCGAAAAGTCGATAAAATACTACACAAGTCTACAAGGTATTATTTCTCTATATGATAGAAATCACTCAAACTGATCGCGTGTACCAGCCAAGAGAACCGGCGTTGCCGTTCTCACAGGATCACAGTATCAGGCGAATCTTGTCGAAAGCTTGGCGTCCATCAAGAACTGCTGTGATGACTTGGAGAGTCAGGCAAAAATGTCCTTCGATCATCGCATGATTGGTGGTATGTATTCAGAACGGTGGATAAAAAGGGCAGCGGTCAAGAGCTGATCCTTTAACAATCAGATAACGAGCGCATGTTCGATCACCCCGACGTCGACTTCTCGGCTCATGACAATAGGAAACTGGCCACCACACTCACCTAGTCCGTTGAGGCCTTTGACTCCTCCACCCGTGCAACGGCCACCCCTGACGCCCCGAGAGCTCTAGTCTCGATTAGAAATTCCGAATTTGGATGAGACGGACTTGCAGCATATCGCAGCTCGCGCCGAAAAAAGATTTAATCAAGATAAACGTCGGGTTCAGCAAATAGCAACATTGACACTGATCCGCAGCTGGTTCGATAGCACTGGCTCGACCAAGCTTTTAATCCATGGCAACTTCATAGCTGCAGGGTAATATCACCTCTTTCCACTCTGTGCACAGTACTTACACACATATTCAGGCAGACCGAACGATTCATCAGTCTCGTCTTCTTTTGTGGTCGTCATCTCGTGTGGGATGACTACCGCGGTGGCGCTGTGATGATACGTTCACTCATAGCCCAGATCCTTCGACAGTTTCCGTCGCAGTATCTCAACCCTGATGTTCACACAATTTTGCACAACATATATCTGGACAATGTCGAATCGCTGTGCGATCTTTTTCGGTGTCTAGTCAACCAGATACCCCAAAGGATACCTGTGATCTGCCTCATTGATGGTATTAGCCTCTACGAAACAGAAGAGTACCTTGAAGATGTGTCAACTGTTATAGTGAGTCTAGTTGAACTTGTACATACCTCTAGCAACGGAGAAAACATGTGTTTCAAGTTGCTGCTCACATCCCCACTACCTACAACAGAAGTACGCCAGATATTCGATGAAGACCGGGATACCTTACTTCATATGGAGAGTGTCCCAGTAAGTGAAAAGAGCATGGAGTTGGATGGATTTCAAGAACAGCTAGCTAGTAGAGTATGACTTAAACAGAGATTATCCCGAGTTCAAGTCTTACTTTGGTAAATTTATAAGAGAGTAATCTTTCTGGTGTCTAAGAGTTTAGGGCATAAGAACTAGGGTTTCAGTCGGATAAAAAGTTTAATTCCGGAAAAAAATGGTGTATCATAAACGAATCAGGAACTCCTATCGTGAGATCTTAAGCATCCAATGGAGGCACATATATTCGAGTCGACCTTCCCCGATACAAAGCAATTAGACCCGCCTAATGCCCTGCCATTTGGGATAATCCAGCTTAATAAAAATAATCACATAAAGACAAGATGGCTGCTTTTCCATATCCTATAAGGTTAATCATCGGCGACGATGACGACACACCGGCAGAACTGAGCTAGTAGAACTCTAAAGGCTAGCTGTGAGGTATTTTATTTTGGGTATGACTCCCTAGTAGCTTGAAGTACGGTATCCTTGAACGGAATCCGTTCCTGGCTAGCGCCTAGCCCCTCACTGTAGCTCTAAGGTGACCCGAAATTACAACCTGTGAAGATCAGGTTACGGTGAGGGAACCGTGGTTGACAGCTGCCAATGAGCGCCAAGATCCGGCTCGTCCCGTCGCTAACACCGGCAAGCTATTTTTCAGCTGAGCCAGGGCCCTAGGAAATATCAAAGATCCTGGGCCCCGTCGAGTCACGGCGGGGCCTCCAGAATTTCAACAGAGTGCAGAATTTGTTTCCCTCACATTTTATCCGTAGTTTGGCGTCCTTAGCTATTCTGCGTCGGCAGATCTGGAACTGATACCCTACCTCAATGGCGCCTGAAACTACCATGGAGCCGACCGAAGCGCCGCAAAGATGCGCATGCTGCCATGACATTCTGTCATCTGATGAACCTCCGACAGACTCGACTGGACCGGCAAGCCACGGCCCTGAAACACTGCAGACGACTCGATTGGAGACAGCCATCCAGCAAAATGACGCCGCGGAAGTGCAGAGGCTTCTGGCTGAGAACAGCAATCTACTCAACGCCGCCCTGAACCTCGATTTCCCACACGCCGGCAATTCAAAAAGACTACTCGTTACTCCTATAATAATGGCAGCAGCGCATGTAAAAGGCCAAATCGTGGAAATTTTGAGGACGTATGGAGCGGACATCAACGCAGGCATCGGCGACGCTGTACAAACGGCACTACACCTGGCTGCCGATTATGGCTGGGGCAGTACTCTCGAGCTTGTTCTGTCCCTACAAGACGTAGAAGTCGATCAAGCAAACAAATACGGATCGACCGCCTTGCATTTGGCCTGCTGCAGTGGCAATCTTGCGATTGTCACTCGCCTTCTAAACGCCGGCGCCGACATCAGCCGACCAAATAATGTCGGAAACACGCCCTTTCACATAACTTGCATAACAGATAGGCTAGATATCCTGAAGGAGCTGTGGTCTCGACAACAGTGGTCGCAGCAACAGTGGTCTCGAATCTATGACAGAAACATGTCCTCGAATCAGCCGATACATATAGCAGCCATCAAAAATAGCAGCAATGTACTGCATTGGCTACTGGAGATGGGAGTTAACACCGAACTGCAGGGCGAGAGGGGCTTGACGCCGTTGCAGCTGGCCTGTGGGGATGGGTCACTCGAGGTTGCTCGGATACTCTTGGATCATGGCGCAAACGTTAACGCAAAGATCAACGGCGCCAATTCTCCCGTGCAGCTTGCGTGCCTGAACGTGCATCCCAATATCCTCGACATGCTGGTTGGGCGTGGTCTATTAATTTCAGATGCTGATTCGAATGGTAATACCTGCTTCCATGAAGTCGTCTCCAGCAGTAAGCCTTTTACAGATGACCATCGCGAGGTGCTCAGGTACTTGACCGCCTCTGGCGCGGACATAAACAAACCCAACATGTTTGGCTTTACGCCTCTGTATATGGCTTGCATAAAAGAAAAGCCCGATCTTGTCAAATGTCTTCTCGATCTGGGAGCTGATGCTAACAAAAAAGTGACAACCTTTGGAACTACAGCTCTCATGGAGGCGTGTTGCAAGTCAACCACCAAAACTGTTGAGATACTTCTGGAGAAGGACGCCGATATGTCCATAGAGAACCACCACGGGTTTACTGCTCTCACACTAGCTTGCCGATCTGGTCGCCTCGAACATGTCAAAGCCCTTGTCCATAAAGGCGCCAAGGTTGCATGTCATGATAGACAAGGACACACACCACTTTGCACTGCGGCATTTCTTGCCCTACACGATGTCGTGCTCGAACTCTTGAAAACGCCAGCCTACTACCCAAAAGATCCCATACACACAAAAGCCTTTACGGAAACCCCGGCCGATATCCCCAAAGCTCAAGAGGGGCTGTTGAAAGGCTTAACAAGCAATCCGCCTCCCTCACTCGATACGCTCTACACGATCATGTACTGGGCGGTTGCAAATGGATGTCCTAATTTGGCTAGAGAGTGCATAAAATCTAACAAGCAGGTGCTTAAATGGAGACGGGAAAGGGCTACGTGGCTTCACATCGCCGCTCAACATGGGCAGACTGCACTTATCCCCATCGTCTCCGAGGCTGGTGTGTCAGCCGTGGCAGTGGGCAAGATCACTGCCATGCATCTAGCGGCTGAAGAGGGTGCCGTCGAGACCACGAAACATCTCCTTGATATAATCGGGCGCGAATCACCGAGTCAGATGGCGCTAGCGAGAGTCAAAGCAATTGTAAAGCGGAATGCTCGGGATCAGTCACCCCTCGCTATATCCATCCAACAGAAGCACAAAGAACTGACAGCTCTTTTCTGGTCCGAAATCAAAGGCCTTGGCACTACCAACAAGGAGCTTTTGGGGGAGAAGCCGGATGAGGCGAGTCCAATTTTAGAGATGGTGGCCCAGTTCGAGAAGCCAGGAAATGAAGAAACGCTGAGGCACTTGTTGCGCGAATGGTGCTCCCAACCGCCACCGATCAGGGATATAGGAGATTTCACAACTCTAGAGTGGGCGGTGCACTCCTCTCAACCCGCTGTCGTCTGGTGGCTTTTGTCCAACGGAGCGTATACTGGCCATGTTGTGGAAGAAGCCAAGAAACTCGCTACCACCAGGACTGGCGGCGTCGAAGAACTGATTCAAGAATTACTTCAACACCCTCCGCCGATTCAAGACCATGTCGCCAATCCAAACGATGACCAACCACCTAAATTACCTAAGCCAGCGGACGACACAGATCCTTCTTTGAACGCCTATGGGACCATCGTCGATATCTTCTCGGATGGTCGAGTTACTAGCATCCGATCCCCATACCCTACCATCCGGCATATCATCTACGACTCAGGGCCCGATGCTCTCATGAACGACCACATGAACCTCCATCAGCGACATTTGGACAAACTCAAATCAAGGCTCAAGGCTCTTCAGCCACACGCGAAGCACCACGGTCCATGCCAGGTCACATCAGATACGCCGTGCCCCGAATATCTCCCTTTGACGGCAGGGGTAGTGCCTCAAGACGAAACTCGTAAGAACAAGCCGCGCACCGATCGCACTGCTGGAGACCTACAAGTCCGCTGGATTCACATCCCGGCTACAGAGGTGAGATTTTCGAAGTGTGAAACTTGGTGATTTTCGCTTGCTGACTGTTAATTCCACCGACAGATGCATTTGATGAGGGTGAGTAACACGAGACTCCCATTTCATGACAGAATACTCATGCGTTCGTAATAGGATCTTGTAAGCCGGTTGTCGAATGACTCTAATAGATCAGAAATGGATCATCGGGTTGTGATGAGACACTTCAATCGAAGCTGGACGGAGCTCGCAGCCGGCGCAGGAAGATGTTACATGAAGCCGCAGTGCATGGTATGTACATGGACATCTTTGAATAATGATTACCGTTTTGGTCTGATTCGTGAGAGCAGGTGGATAGCACTATTCGACCAAAGAGCGAGTCGAGCAAGAGTCGAAAGCCTCAAGAGCGCATTCCTTGCACGGCTCTTTATGTGAGTACAATTTATTACCATCGACAAGCCTGGTTCTATCAATCGCCATGCTAATGTTGACTGGATAGATGCCGTACCTCACTATGGCGACGTACACTCCCAAGCATAGTAATGAAGCATCGGAAAAAGATGCCTCACCCCACGGAGAGGTTGAGTGCGACCCCAACGGGCCAGGGGACCTGGAGGAATCTATCCAGAGCCGTAACTCCAGGCAAATTACCCACAAACCCCTGACACTCGACCAATACTACTACCCAGTTCTCAGTGATACCGATGCCAGAGATAATGATCAGGTGTTGTCGAAATTCTTGGATCAAAAGCGCCAACAGACTTTAAACACAAACGGGGAGAGCAAAAGCGAAGATACAGACGCAACGATCAACTATGCGAATGGCAGCCGCCAAACACTTCAGAAAGAGATCCTAGTCGTTGATCAACTCTGGATGTGGATCATTGACGAAAGTGAGTACATTGGCTCTACAGGGCATGGTAATTGACTGACGTCGCTCCAGAGACTATCATCACGGCCACGACGGAGAACGACCGACCCGACGAGCAATCTCCAAGTAGTCTTCTGCAAACCGTGTTGGACAACATGATCTACGGCGAGAGCCGGAGCCGGTTCGAGCGCCCTACATCAGTTCATTCGATGATGGAGCTGATTCTGGGAGTTGCGACCGGCTTCTTTATGAAGAAATTTGTTCCTGTTCCGGGCCAGAATCGAAAGGGCCCATTGGAGATATTCCTAGAATCCATCCGCGATGTGGTTTGTCTGAGTTTCAACGAATATTTCGAACCTGTCAGCTGATCTACGAGTAGGCCAATGAGGAAACTCGCCTTTTTAACGCTTTTCGTCAGGCTCTGGAAGACGAGGAAAGCCAGCGAGATGAGCTGACTAAACGACCAGGCCAAACCCCATCGGTCAAGCAGATGCCACAGAATCCCTACCACATCATTTCTCCTGAGACTGTTCTGTTGAACAAGATCCGAGACATTAGGGATGAGCTTCGTATGCTGAGATCTCTTGCGGAGGATCAAGCAGTTGTCTGGAAGCAGGCATTTGACTCGGATGACCTGAAGGGCTGTCTTCAGTATTACCACCCTTGTACGCCTACTGATGTCAAGAAGGACTTGGATGATATGGTCTTCGAGGCCGAAGTGACGAACGATTCCGTTAGTGCTGTTCTCTGGGTTGACTGACTTTATGCTTACGTGATTTATAGATCAACACGCTGCTTGATTTGAGGCAAAAGCAAGCCAGTATCAAGGAGGCCGAGTTTGGTCGCATCCAGGCCAATGATTCGGCAAGACAATCCAACAGCGTCTTCATCTTTACCGTCATAACTATTGTGTTTGTAAGTAATTCCCATAAGCGGAGGATATCCCAACATGACACCTAGCTAATGGCGAAATACTCAAGCTCCCCCTTTCATTTCTATCGTCTCTATTCGCGCTAGACGTATCCAGCTTTCCCCACGAGTCAGGTGATGTCAAGTACAAAGGGTGGTGGCTATTCCCGATTCTCTGTGAGTACATCTCCCCACAGTGGCAAAGATCAAGTATTAATGCGGCCAACAGTTGGTGTGACGGCCATTGTGTCTATTCCAGCTATTATTCTAGCATGGAATGTCAACGCTATTTCGGACTGGCTTCAACCGCGGAAGCAAGGTGCTGCTGATAGTCACACCACTATCGAAGCGGCTCAAAATGAAGTCGAGGTAAAAGAGCGCAGAAAGAGCCTCATGGAGGAGGTTTGGAAATTGGGAGGGCAAAGGCGTGAAGGGAATGTCCTCCCACGGTACAGGGGCCGACCAGAACGTGAATAGCTCTCCTGAAATATAGCAACCAGGGAGCTACAACGGCCCAGAATTGTTCAACATCAGTTCCCCAGAAGGGCTCTATGCCCTAAACTGCCTTCTTACCGGTGCTATGGAAGAGACGTAGAGTGAAATGGCCTCTCATGATTGACACCAAGCAATCCTGGAGCAGCTTACAATAAGGTACGACGTTGGTTACGACTCTGCACTTGGGCGCCCGATCGGATCTTGCTATCCAATGTGGGATCGCGAACAATGTAGTGTTGGGGCCCTTTCCCCCGCGGCCATCATGGGCAAGACTGCAGAGGCCGTCTCAGTCTACAGAAAGTTTGTAAAAAATTCACATTTTGTCGGTACGGAGTAGTTAGCTGATTGGGAGAATCATAAACTGGGTGCCCGAGTATTTAGAACTAGGGAAGTGATAGACGCGCCCCGAAAGACACTAAGATCCCATTTCTAGCACGATAGGAACAAAGAAAGAAAACCTGGGCTTTTACAAGATCCCCGAATGAACCTTGCTTTTACTCAATATCTGGAAGAGATAGTTTTAAGGCCACACATCTAAAAGACACAGTTTTCTCTCTCCCACGAGGGGAATATTCCTGGAATCCATGAGTCTAACACATGCAAAAGCTAAGTTTTTAATCGGGTATGATTTCTAATTTAATAAAGAAGTATGGTATCATGAACAACTATAGACGTCTGACATAATCCCGAGCATTAAATAGACACGTACGTCCAAGTGAACCTTTCATCAATGCAAGACAACAATCAGACCCGCCCAACGCCACGCTATTACCCGCTCTAAATTCATTCGTCTCCACCATCAACTATCAAGCTCTTCTATTGTTGGCCACTGGGGTCAGCAAGGCCAGGAAGATGTCGTTTATACCATGGCCACAAGACATCTAGTGCCCAGCGACGCAGTCGTCGCAAACCAGCAATGACTTGAAATACGCCAATAATTGAACGTGTATTGCCAAACACGATGCCGGGGAAAACAGTCTAATATTCCTGGTCAGTAAAGCAAGTAGGTGAGACGAACGAGAGAGTACGTACCGTTTTAGACTGATGTCTCGTGGTGATAACGAGGGACCAAATGTCTCCATTCACAACAACGCCTGGAATAAAGTCAAGCTCCTGAGTAGCCTCTATTCCGGCCTTGGATATGAGAAATTCCCATTGTGCAGCATTCCATATGCCCAGCTGTTGCTCGCCCTTGGGGATATCACCACCGTAACGCTTAGTCTCGATGCTGAAAGCTATAGGCAGTAGCTGGTTGGTAGTCCAGTTCAAGGTTGGCATCCTGTCGGACGTCAACAACTCAAGTGATTGGTCGTCCTCCATATCTTCCTCGAGCTCGGGAAGTAGTCGGACAATGTAGTCAACGCGGCTGGCTGGTTCGTCAAAGCGGTGATATCTCAAGTTCATGTTGGTTGTTACGCTAGATGCGATGTTAGTAAAATACTACGCGAGCGAAGGTTGTACTTACCAGGGCATAAGATCAAGTATATCTTGACCTGGGCCATCGTGCATATCATGAAGAAACAGGTCCAACAGGCGGGAATGAACGAGGTTATTCCATGCCGCTTCATCTTGGAGTTGACTTGAGCAAGTATTTGAATGTTTAGCAATACGCAGAGCATGCCGAACCAAATCATCGCTACAAGGGCGACTTTTCTCATCAGTGGCCGCATCATCGTCAAAGAACATGCCGTCATCCAGACCAGTGACGTCATTCTTCTCGAGGGATGTTTTTATCCTCTGAGGCATGATAGAGCGGCCTCTTTCTATCTTTCCAAAATCATCAATTAGATGTCGAAGAGCTAGAACTCGGGGGGCGTTTGATGCAGTAGGACCGGCTCGCACAAGTTTATGGCTTGGTCCGATCAAGGGCCACATCTTTAGCGGTGACTGGGAACCTCTGGAACGTTTGCTGTCGCGGGAATATGCACTACTACTCTGAGAAGAGATACTGGGGGCTTTTCGAACGAGACCCCGTCTCCCTCTCGTGGATTCAGCTCGTGGTGTCTGGTCATTGTCATCGTTTGAGGGATCATCAGCCGGTCGTTTCTTGCTTGGTGTCGAAGTAGCCATAGGTTCAGCGTCCATCTCTTTTGACGAAGAAGAAGCACTGCGTTGAACTTGTGAGGCGGGAGGAGATATGAGTTGTCGGCGTTTTGATGTCTGCAACTTGCTGGATGTTGACGATCGTCGTCGTTTCAGTAGGCCCTGGCTCTTGACTTGGGCTGAAAATTCGAAATGAGAGAACTCAGCAGGAATATCGTCAAGCCAATGAGTTACTTGGCTTAGTGAAATGTCAAATTCCATGAGAGGCGTGGCGTTATGAATGCGATCACGATGAAGAGACTGGATGCGACAATGATGAAGTTGAGCGATATGACGCTACTGTTTTGAATTTGTTGGTTGGCAGGGCAAAGAGCTGACTAATGATAGATGATGGACAGGCGTTGGTCATTTTGATTGGCTGTTGGTGACCCCCGAACTTTTCCCGCGCTTATCTTATCTCACGGCTTACCCTACAGCCATCATGATATTTCATCATCAGATATATACTGACAACATTGGCGGTTGTTGTGGGGAAGAACTATGCAATAGATAGGATGTAACGACAATCAGAAGATCTTGGAAAAGAATGGAGACGAACGTTCGGCTTTGATGTCCGCATCGTTCAGAAACCAACTAACATGTAGACCATGCTATCAAAAATCAACGGAAGCTCGGCGGCCACTTCATTGAGGAAAACACCCCATCACTCAATTAAGGTTCTGTGATTCTGTTTAAGATTTTTATTTACTCCCCTCTTCACTCTGACTTTTATAAAACCTGGTCTATCTAAACTGAATCTGCGCTACCGATGTTAAGTAAAGAGGTATGGAGCGGATCATACATTACCCGGTCACGTGATAGGTAGGCTCCTTATCTCTTATCTAGCAAGCGCTTAGCCTGATTGGGCTCCCTACTCCACACGCTGGGACGTGGTGTCTATCATCTCGTGAGTGTGTTTCGTCTCTTCGGTGATCTGCCCCGCGGAGTTCAATATGTCATAAGGCGTGCAATTGCACCCGCGCGAGCCCACGGATCTGGCACTGAATTAGCTTTCTTTCTCATGCAACTTACAAACGAATGTCTCTAATATTTCAGTGTAGCTGGCCGGTCTCTTTTTCTTGGTTGTTATACATTCCAGCATTCGACATTGCTTCTCCCATGCTCATCACACTTCCTAGCTTTCAAGTATCAGTTTATTATTACTGGTATCTGTACTCTATCTTCTCTTATCAATAAACACAGGCCATGAGTTAGGAACCACGGTAAAGTAAGCCTTCCACTTCCACTCCTGCTTCGGGTCGACCTGACGGATGTTGTAATCTCGGACCAGAGTAGCTGTGATCTTTGCAAGTTCAATCTTTGCAACGTTCTGCCCAGGACAAGAACCATAGCCCGCTCCAAACTGATTGAAATGTTAGTATTTATCACGGTTGTAGGGAGCATTCAAGACATCAAATACGCCGGAATGACTTACGGGAATCCAATATTTCTCCTTCGCCGCAATATCATCTTCCAACCAACGGTCGGGATTGAACTCGTGGGCATCCTCACCCCAAAGCTCTTTCGAATGATGGATGACCCAGGGGCTCACAGATACAATAGTACCTTCAGGGATTGTACGATCACCGAAAGTCAAGCCTCCTTTGGGAGCTATGCGAGGGAGTCCCATTGGTACCGGACCGAACATGCGCAGTGCTTCCTTCACACAGGCTTGTACATAACTATCGTAAGTCAGCCTCTGTATGGTATCCAAGAAAAGTGGTAACTTACGGGAGTTGTAGAGCATCCGCATGAGAGACGATAGGTCCATTGCAAAGACCTCTTTTGATCGCGTCCTCGACCTCGGCGTGAGCACGCTCCCACGCATTGGAATGACGAATCATGTGATAGATGAAGGATTGGATACCACCCGCAACTGTATCGGAACCTGCACCGACAGCAGCGAGAGCCTGAGTATTAATTTCCCGTATAGTCAGCTTGTCGGGATGTTGGGTGTGCTGCTTGAACCAGTACGATACAGCATCGAAGCGGACGTCATGATTCTTCTCACGATCCGCTAATACCGAAGCTGTAGTGTTGAACAAGTGACCCATAGGCATGATGGCCAACCATGTGACAAACGGATTAGCCAAAAGAGCGATATTGATCCATCTGAAATATCCAGCAACTGCAACGTATGCATTGAGGGCTAGCGAGTTTCCAATAGCATCGCCAATGTCTTTGCCTTGCTCAAGGAAACCGAACTGCTTGGAAAAAACAATCTCTCCGATGACATCGAAAGTTGCGTAAGAGATGAATTTGTCGAGGTTCATTGGCTTCTTGTCCTCAGCGTACCTGTCTAGCCACGCAAGGAACTGCTCGAAAGTCTGGTCGATGTATTCTTCAGATCTAAGAACGCTGGAGACGGTATATGCGGCAGCGATGTATTTAGACTTCTCAACTTTCTTCTTAGGGTCTGTGGTGCTCATGGGGGATTGAAAGCGGTAGTCAGGCAAAGCATGTATCTTGTACCAGTTGCCCTTGAAGAACGTCAGTTGTGCGATTCTAGAAAGGATTCAAAAGTCATACCTTGTGCAGAGGAGCCAACAGGATTTTCTTGATAGCGTCTGGATGACTGACGCTGACTTCATCGTAGGAGATTCGAACGAAGTGGCCTATGCGACGAATGGTAAGCATATTTCTTTATCCGGGATTGATCGTCACATACCATGCTTTTCATGTAGCCTAATCAACTCAAGGTTCTGGTCACCCTTCAAAATGCGATTCATATGCCACAGACGTGTGAAAGATGCCGCGAAAGGCCCTGGAATGTCACTGATGGCAGCAAAGTATCGACGCCAGACAAGTAGACTCAAGAGCCCAATGACTCCCGCAGCCACGAGAGCTGGCCAGCTCACGCTGTTGTTCAGGACCAAACCCATTGTTGCCAAGCAATGAACGTTCGTACACTGGTTAGATTAGGTTTACTGACCTTGTTACTGGGCAGCTGGCCTATATACGTAGGCGAACTTCTGCGGGGAGCTGAATCGCATCCATGTAACGGGTGTGGATCATGGTTGTATTAGAGGACCCAATTCTAAGCCAACTAAGTGGGTTCTCGGGTCGCCGTTGCAACGTCGGGTCCTTAGTCTAGCCCCTGATTTTTCGACATGCAAGGGTGCCCAGGTAAGTCTGACCAAACTAACCTGTTGGATTGGTTTGACGAAAACTGAACCAACGGGCACTGGCCATTGCCAGGATCTAAACTCGTCATCCACCCATGGTAGGCCGAACACTTTCGGACATGTTTCTTTGCACCATTGTTGAGGAGTAAATTCCGATGGCTAACAACGATCAAAATATGCAGCTTCTAATTACCACTCAGATATCTCAGAGAATGCGACGGAGGTAGTCTGGACTGCTCATCTTTTGAAGAGCGCTGAACCTCTACGTTTGTCGTGACAGTAATTCCTCGCTTTCGTCCATCCTTCGTGTCTCCCGATGAATTATCATCCCAAGATTTCGCCGATCCATATCCAGGCATCCGTAAACCGGCCTGCTGTCTTGCTGTTTCAACCAGCTCCTCCTCCGACTCGTTGCTGTCGAGCCCTCTCTCCAATCTTGTAATCGCGCCCATGGAGTTGTTCTTCTTGCTGCCGCTAGGGTCTTTGCGATCCATTGACGACAGTTTGTATGGTTGCTGAGCAGAAGGGCCATTGCTGTCTGATGTGCTCTGTCGTCCTCTGATCTTGATCCATAGGGGCTTGAGAGCGGGTAGGTTGACGGCGATGATAGCGCATTGGACTTCGAAGGCGGCAACAATAACCATTTTGCCTACATCAATTGATGCATCCGTCTTCATCGAGGTGACAGACATAAGTACCGGAAGGCGGATGATGGCCACGGTGACCGAGACAATACCGAAGGCTAGTACGGAAAGGACGGTGATTTTTCGTCGGAGGGTCATCTGAAGGGACCAGATTGTCGAGATCGGTATGCAAAGGATGTAAAAGTCCATAACGATGTTCTAAGATTATTAGCATTCTGGCAAGATCCCCATTGACTCCTAGGCTTATTAACGTACCAAGATCGGGGGCGTGATCATGACTGTGCGTGTGTCGATGCACTTAACCTCGGGATACAGCGTCGGATTGAGGATCTTTGCGAATGGTATACATTGCAGAACGGTCATCAGCCTGGAAGATGTTAGAATGGGAGACAATTTTGCAGTGATGGTTGGGTGAGCGCTGACAAGCTGGAAAGAAAGGTGGAAAAGACCAGTCCAAAACCGATGTAGACGAAGGTTCGGAACGGATGCTCGGGCGAAAGGCGCATGTAAAAGAGAAGAAAGGTCGCCTTGATCACAGCATGGGCTGCGTATATAACAATTTCCTCAATGAAGGCCACCTAAATTGCCGCTGTCAGTCTATGATCTTTCGCGCTTCGTTGATGAAAGGGATTTACCTTCATAAGATCCTGCGACGCAAAACTACAATCGACATTTCCCGGCCTGACATGCCAATGGTTAGTCGGAATGAATTGAACCACGCAGCTATGAGCAAAAACTTACTTGCCGCAGCCCAAGTTCATAAATAATTGCAAGACGACTTGATGAACAATGTTGACAAGCAACACCACGACCGATGCGGAGTCGTCCCATCCCCACGACTTGACCACAAGCGCACGCGAGTAAAATCTCAGCAAAGACGATATAATCCCGATTGCGAATGTGACATATGCAACCACGTATGCGATCACATACAGATCGGTCGCCATCTTGGTAACGAATGATTTGCCTTACCAGCTGAACGGCGCAGAAGCGAAAAACGAATTGTCGGGTTCGTGGGGTTATATGCAAGTCCGCCCGCCTCTCCCAAGATCAGGAAATCTCTGCGATAACCGGAAGAGACGTTTCAGCTCGGGTTGGTAGTTCATTCATCCTTGTTCATTGTTCAGGTTGTCCATCTCGGCTGTAGAAGACACAGGGATGATCTCTGCCCTATCTAGGGCGTCGAAACATTGTTCTCCACTTGAAATTCTCATATCATGGTAGAAAACAGAAAGATCTTCACCCGAAGATATTCCTGACAGAAAATATCGGGATGCGGGCTTTGCTTGATGCCCGAAAATTGGGAACTAAGCGAACGATGCTACCTCGTCAGCTCGTTAAACTATTGCGGAGTGACATCGTCAATCCTTCGGCAGCGGGGAACATCGGTGATGCAGGGGCGACAGGGATTCTCGCATCAGCACAGACATTTTCCGGTCTGAAATGGGTAAGAGTCAGCGGTGCTAGAGATAACGGCGTGTGTTATATTCAGTTAGTTCGCTGGATGGATGGAAGCTAGGGGATGATACCCGACCCCACACGTACGTTGACAAGTGACTCCGTAACTACACTTTGCCCCCTGTTTGACTATTAGCGGGGCACTTACCTGCAGGGGTCTATCATAAAATCATCAAATCTTAGGCTATATAAAACACAGAAAATAATAAAGTAATTAAATATTATCCTAAAAGTAGAGAATTCATTTCTAATCTAATTTCTAAATTTTCTAATAGCTATTCAAAGGGAAAAAATAGATACCTTAGCGCTAAATAGTAGGCTAGTATCGAACTAACAAACATTCAAGGGCTGAACTATCAGCAGGTTATTTAAGGGAGGGTGGAGATTTGTGGAAACAACTGATTACTAACAGAGGCTGTTGGGTTTCTTACAAGACGCTTTGTACGCTGAATGAGCAAAATATGTGCAATCTGCTGACGGATGCATAACCAGTAGCATTTTTCTGCTCTCGTCACCAAGACCAGACTATGTATAATTGCAGTTCCCTGCCACTACATCCCCCTACACAATTAAAGAGGCAGACATGGCTTATCGTAATGATCCACAATTTATGCGAGATCACAGGGTAAGACCTCCAGAAAGTATACATATATGAAGTACATAGCTCTCAAACGTGTGGCAACATCTGTAACCACGACGGTGTCCAGTATGTTCCGATCGGGAGCGCCCTCAAGCTAATAAAAGACTCGACAACAAGAAAGATCCTTGACAGGCTATATGCGAAGAAAAGAACATGTGCCGGAAATTTGTAGAATGTAGCCCATGAGTCGTACGCAACAGATTCGTATACGAAATATCTTTTGGAGATACTGACACCAATAAAGGTCAATAAGAGGAAGATGGGCACTGTGACAATTATATCGAGTGAGGCAATTCTCCAAAGCAGGTTTTCGATCTGGCTAGGAAAGCGTGAGTTTGACGTTGCAAGATGAATGCCGCCATATAACCCCGGGAGTACTAGCAAAAGAACCAGTAGAATGGGGCTCTTGACAATGAACGTGATGATCTGATCCGGGTCGATATGGCTTTCTTCAGAATACTGGAAATTCCCAGCTGATCGCGTAAATGCATTGTGAAAGTTTTGATCGGAGTAGCGAACTCGTTGATAGTTGTGACGAAATGGCTCTGGTTGTTGAATCCTTCCGTCAAGATGTTCAATTGCCCGGATAACATGATTCCATCGCTGAATATCTTGGGCGAAGAGATCGACAGTCGGCGGGACAGGCTCAGCCTCAACCCATTCAGTCACCCAGATACTGTCTGGAATATCCCAAGGGTCATCATATCGATGCTCGTCATACCATTCTGGGAGTACTTTTCTCTGAATCGTCTCGGTTTCCCAGGTGGCGGACCTAGCAACAACACCAAGACCCGAAGGGAGAACTTCGCCTGTTTTCAACATTAAACGGATGCCATCATCTTCGACCCACATGATCGGTTTGACCGAGTCTTGTTCGTCCCTGAGGTATTTACGTTGAGTTGAATCGGTATGGTGCACCCACACCAAGGCAGCATGCTCCTCCAGACGATATCTTCCATTTGTCCGTGGTTTAGGGTACAGGATGTACTCCTCGCTTTTGTTGGAGTGAAATTGCTCTTGGACCATGAGAGCTACTATATCTTCGAATTTAGTTGAGTCTACCGACTCTGGATCCAACATGTCCTTTGGTTTCTAGCACACAATAGTTAGATTACGTGATTTGCATTTGTCTTGGTCGTAACAAACCTTGATCCAGAATAAGAACATGACAATAGCGCACATGACGTGCACCATAGTATGTATCTCCAAGAGTGAGATTGGAACTCCGTAGGCCTTGCGTACGATACACTGAGTCGCCATCCAAGTCACCTGGGTCATTACCAATACCTTTTGTAATGTATCTGCCTTACTTTTGTCGTTGATTTTGGAACGTGGGATAGGCAAGAAATGGCCTAGCCTTGCTAATTGTAAAACACCGTTGACTGATAACCGTAATGTACCAGATTGCAAGGTCCCTCGGGTTGCCCAATGTGCCGTGAAATGTTCAAATTTGCTTACGTCGACTTCAAGTCCACCCATGATGACGAAGAAACCATATTTGATGTCAAAGCCCGGGTCCTGATTCTGTGAGCCCTACACCGATGCGATTGAAGAATTCTTTGCATTCTCACCTCTTTTTTGATAAGATCATCCGAGTCATTCAGCATGACGCTGTCACTGTCGTGTTCATGTTGCTGCCGCCACAATAGCGTCAACTCCTTAGACAAACGTCGTGCGTCGAGGAATTGGGACGAAGCAAGATAAAGTACAACTTCTGGCGCCACGAGTCCGATAACCACCCATTTAAACTTTTCTCGGAGCATTGGCAGAGCTTTTGTATCGCCCGGTACATTGAGATGGAGCGCCGTGTAGAGGCAGGCGATTAGGGTGATTATGCAGCTCCAAAGAATTGCCATCGTACCGCGAAACTCCGGATTTCCGACAAATGACGGAGCTACGATAGTGCCTAGTGCAGTGCGGTTGTCGGCTTTGAGATATTTAAAGACCTGCTCCTCGATGATTTCCAGGCCAGGGTCTTGATGCCACGCCTCGTTGACGCCGAGAACCATGTTGAACTACGAGGAAAGACTCAAATAGCGAGGAAAGAAAGAGAGAAAGAAAGAAATATCGCAGCCTGGTTTTCAGAAAGCGGGGGTTTGTATTTTCGACCAGCAGGACTCGCAGGCTATGCAAGCCACTGACATCTCACTTACTCCCTGCTGCAGCACTTCAGCCACCAAGCCTCGTTGCACAAGAGTGGCTATTCATAGAATGTACTGGAATGTAGCTTCGCAATAATTTCATACCGGTCCAGAGATGGAACAGTATAATGGCGGTGTACCAGAAAATCTAATAGCGGGAGCTAGAGAATAAATGATCTTTACTGCTCTGATATGGTTTGTATAAGCCACAAGGGTTACTATTAAGCTTTTGATGATGGGTTTATCGCCCTACTTCTCTTGACCTTGTCCTGGCTCCGATACTGATGGCTACCCTCTTAATCTTTCTTCTGTAGCCGTTTCTGTCCGTGACTGAATTTTCTTTTCTGTAAGTCCTGGCGAGTGCTAACTTGTAGCTATTTTCTCCATAATAGCCCATAGTTTCATTCCTGTCACTTGTAAGATGTCCTACGAGTTCCCAATTTAACGGTGGCGATTGTTTTGTGCAACTGCTTGTGATGCCAAATAAATCTTGAGCCGCTATTCACACGTGTCTTCTCAGAAGCCCATCTGTTCATACCTAGACTCGTACAAGTGATAATAAATTAGTCATGGTGATATATCTACCTGGTAGACACCCTCCAATCAGTATGCATGTGTCGTTATAAGTTGCTGTTCAGGTCAGGCACAGCAGCCTTTTGATAAAAAGTCCTTTGCTTCCACCTGCGGCTCGGTAGCGTTTAAGCAGTTCCACAACAACATCCAAATACTCATGATAGTCTACATCTCTAGTGATCGAACGGCGGGCCGTGATCAGAGACAGCACTCCAGGCTGCCGTACGCCTTTCTGCAGAAGAAACTCAACTACTTGTAGCCTTTGGGAATTTGGAATAGTCGGGATATTTGGTTGTGCGAGGAGATCAAGTATCTCCTTTTGTAGGTATATACCCGGGCCAAATACTGCCTGTTCCAATAGTGCCATCGAGTCTTTTGCGGAAACCGGATGGAAAAGGTCTAGATCTCCGTCCAGCTTGTGGCGAATAAAGGGTAAAATTGCGAACAGTGTTGCCATCCCGTTAAAAGTGTTCGCCTTAAGGTTTCTCTGGCCCAGAGCATCGTACTGGGTAAGAGTATAATTTACTAGGCTAGAAGAATTTATACCGTTGTGTGCCGTATAGTTCATCCAGGCGTCGAGGAACTGATCGAGGAGAATGGCCACAGATGCATCTGGAATTATCGCCTCATCGATCTGGGACGCATAATGCAGTGCCTTGGCAACCTTTTTGTCAACGTCGAGTCTGCCGGTTGAGCTCTGCATTTTATAGACTCCTGCTGAGAGAAGACAGGCATTTGGGTCGAAATGTCGAGAGCTCACTAACCGTATCTGTTCCCGAACGCGTGGGCGATTTACCCATTCTGCGGCAGTTCTGTGCAAATACTCGACAGTTCCCGTTTGAGGAACGATTTCTAGGATGCCTCTCGTCCTAGCACCGAGTCTGCGTCTGAGCGTAGCCTGTACTCTTTCTTCGTCCAGATCCTGGATCCGAATCTGAGTGCCTATTGGGTTGCCTCTAGCCTCGTCTGCCAACCACAAGGTCATCCAATCTATAGGCTGGAAAGCCAGAACATATAGCTGCAGCATGGCAGAAACCTCTGGCAGCAATGCCTTGGGGATCGCCGCATAGATGGCATCATAGAGGCTTTCGATCTCACTCGGCATCTTTTCAAGGATCTCTCGAAGGTATGGTAGGCCTGAGCCATCAACAAGATTTTCTAAAAGAGTCTGGGTTACCAGGGCAGTCCAGAGAAAGACTCCTTTGGCTTTCGCAACAATGTCGTCTAGAAGGGCTTCGGCACCGTCATAAACATCATTGAGCTCTTGGAAAGCTATAACTCCATGGAAGTGACCACGAACAAAGGCCTGGATATCCGCATTGGTCAGGAGATGCATTTGCAGCCCAGGACTTGTTGCAAAAGCATCGCTGAACTGTGGCCAAGGTCGACTTGCAATACAGACCTTGACGTTCTTGTGAGAAGAAATTATTTGTATTCTCTTGCATAAGTCCACGGGGGCGGTGTCAAACTCATCTAGCCCGTCAAGAAAAAGGGCGAATAGAGGCTTGCCGTCCTCGAGTTGTAGAAGACGCCCGAATGACTCGTCGAGCTCCCACGTCGTCCAAGGGGGGAACGCATCAATCTCACGGACTGCGTGGAAAAGGGTCCAACGCCGGGGGCATACATATGGTGTCAGCTTAGGGCTTACACGGAGTACCTGATGGAGGAGCGTGCGCAATAAGCCATATTCAGATCTTGCCATTTCCGCTCCTGGTTTCCAAGCATAGTACTTAATCGTATAGACTGGTGACCCCTGAGACCAGATTTGTAAGTGGCGATTCAATGCTGGATGTTGAAGAATGAACTTCATCATGGTGGATTTGCCCGAGCCAGGCTTGCCTGTGATCCAGTACGGAAGGCCAGAATCGCCCTCAAGCCAATCCGGAAAACTAGACCACATTGCTGCCCCTTCTGGAGATACTTGCGGGTCCCTGTCGAATACCCATCGGAAGGTGCAGTCAAAGGTTTTCGTAATTGCTTCTTCTCGGTTATCCATCACATCGAAACGAAGGCTGTCACAGATGCACGAATTAATCTCCTCACGTGATAGGCTGGTTTCCTGTGGGAACGAGGAGAGAAGCTGTGGATCGGGCTTCCATTCGGCTTGCCATATGCGGCTCTTGATCTGATTTGTTACATCATTTCGTCGCATGAATGTAACTGCCTTTTCTTCGATAGTCTTTTTACTGTAGTTTTGGTTTTGCTCTGGACCAAACCGTCCGACCGTTTCCAGTGACTGAGACAGCATTTCTATCATGGCGTCGAGCTTGCTGCTGAACTGATGTTCCCAGGTCTTAGTATTCTGCGAGTTGCGCCTGGGCGAACAATCGGTGAGCTTGGCACTCAAACAATAAAAGATGAAAGGGGAAACCGAACCATATCGAAATAGTCGCCGCTGCCATGATGTCTTGGCGCACTTTCTCCAAGCGCTCAACAATCTTGGTAATCTCATCCCGTTTCCACCAAGACTTGAGTGCCGCTCGGAAGCATTCTCCGACTGACTTGCGCGTAGCTAGTTCTCGTTCAAATTGTATACCCAATTTGGATATAACCGCTAGAATGTCTGTCGCGACATCATCACACTCCAGGCAGAGACGAAATAATTCTTTATCGGGGCCTTTCAAGGTAGATACACCATTCTTTTGGGCTTCAAAAGACTCCTTTACACTCGCGGATAGTTGTGAGATGTCTGCCGAGATAGCTGAAAGGTTCTGCAGCTGAAGGGTCTGACCAGACGCAGAGCGGTAGATTTGCCACGTCTCTGAAAATAACCGCTGGCTGAAGTCGACGAACTGAATCGTGGCAGCGGCTACACCTAGTATGGAGACGGGATCCATCGTGTTGAGTATCGAGACTTGGGGTCTGGGCTCGGTGCGATTGCGAGATAGAAGAAAATGAGATGAAGGTAAAAAAGAATAAGCCGAATATCAGAGCCTGATTTTTGGAAGCGGGGTCTCATGTACGCCCTACTCAAGAACCTGCAGGGTGTGTAAGCCACCAACACCGTACTTACTGCCTGCTGTTACGCTTCTGTCCCAGCCTCAATGTGACGGCTTCGAGATTTCAGCTACGATTTATTCTTTAGGTCTAGATAGAAGACTGCATTGGAGGAATGCGTGAGAAGTGAGAAGTCGTAGCACGACCCCTCTTCCGGAATGAAATTTAATTGAAACGAATAATAGACAATTTCGCCGCATGTACTTGGCTACTCCATTGAGGGACAGAAATCAGGATGATCCCTTATTCGTTGATGTTTCGTATTGCCAAATACCCTCTCAAGAGGCTTATATCTTGCGGAGGATAATGATGACGGGGAGCATGAGGCCTTGTTGGGTTACCCTCAAAGTGCTGCTCAAGTATGTCCAGTGACGCAATGAAACTGCCTTGACTCCGGTCTCCTTGCCCTATTGGCTGGAAAAATCGAGTTTGTCTGACATTGCATCTCATTGCGTCTTTTGTACAAACAGGCTGTGCCCCGGACACACACAGCCTGATTGCCAAGACTCGGGCGCAAATACGACATTAACTCGGTTCTCGGTCCAAGAACGAGGTAGTTTATTTGATTACTTCGCGGGAACTCAGTCTTCATTCTAAACCCTCAAGCTACACCGAAAAGACTACAAATAGTTAGATAGGCTATCAAGCAGCAGTCATACTTTTGACAGTTCATATGCATTTAGGCTATTGACCGACTTGACTAACACACATAACAAATATAAAGAGACATCACAGGGCCGAAGTCACTTGATGAACAAGAAGACTCAAATGTCCCTAATATAAAGATAGCAATTTCTTTCGGTCACAAGTCGATAAATAAGCCAGCTAGTCAAGATTTGTGAACTAACCATGATCTTACTACATTCTATTAGCAACTTTGGTGGCGTCTCCATCGCAATCAACTTGATTGTGCGACATGTCCAGGCGGTTTTCCTAACAGGTTCAAATGTTCTTAACGAAAGGGACCATGTGAAAGGTACCGAGTCTTCCCTCGAGTGATCTTTGAAATGTTCTTGGCTCGTGCATAGCAGAAACATGTATTTCTTGAAATGTGGTATTAAATATTACTTGTGCTCCACGCCCATTTCCTATCGCTTTCAAAACCGAAAACCGAACATGCCAAGAGAACCTACCCTTGATACGTATTGATTTATTTGACAGTTGTTATGTAAAATATACCGACGCTAACTACCCGTTAATTTGTGATATGAATAAGATAGTCTCTAGTGGGTTCGCGCGATCTCTTAAAAAGGAGGTCAGGTGGTGATGGGTATGAAATCCTGGAAAAGAGATTTTCATGTTAGATACGGGAGTGATTGCATTAGAGTAAATCAATCCGTTAACTTTACTCAGCAGCATTATTTTTATTTATCACCTGCCGAGGAAAAGCAGTGCTCCTATTAGGCTACTATACCTCTATGAGTTGGTGGAGGCATATTATCCTACAATAACTAGGCGGAGTTAAAGCCTTCTAGTGAATTACTTACATGCCACCCTTTGGCTGCGAAGATGGCTGGGATAGATTTCTCTTGAGATAACTCGTGATGAATCCTTGTCTTGTGATAATTGCGGCGATGGTTCGGATCGGTAATGCTGTTGTGATCATACGTGTATATATAATATCATTGGTATGGGTTATCCCACGGGAAGAAGAGTAGATAGCTTTTTATAACTATTACAGGACAGATTTAGAGTCATAATATAAGCATCTTTTGAACCTTAAATTAGGCTATAGTAAGACTATAGAGTATTATACTTAAATTGTAGGAATGTAATATTCTTTAAAATAGTTTAAGTATACCTCTAGAAGGCAGCTCTACATTATAGACAATCGTGAATATTTTCTATAACATCTCCAGTGTAAATATATATAGGAATTATTCTTCTACATCCGACGATAGATTATCCTCAAAGTGCAATATCTTTTTCCTATAGTCCCTTGCAAGACGCGGAATCCTAGTGTATTAGCCAACTAACACAGACGGTCCAGACAAGACTTATTTGATAGGCCGCTGCTGAGAAATGCAGGCCCTGGTATGCCTCTTGGAATCCCAAGTACCTTCAGAATAGAATGTTACTTAAGTATAAGACCTCCCTCAGAAACTTCCTATATAGCCCGAGGTTTCTCTCCAAATAAGGTAAGTAGGGTAACACTGGCGCAAATCTGCCAATCCTAATACTGTCTGGGACCAAAGTTTCGGGCCACGCGATGGCATCTATCAGTAAAAGGGGACATATCAAGCCAAATGCACCTACCAGGTTCATTTCCCACTCGTGTAACGCTCGTATTAACAGACCTGAGCCAGCAATTAGAGAAGGGCTAGTTTTCAGGTAGGGCAAAACTCTAAGCATTTACTAAGTACGTACTATGTAGTAGTGCTGTTTCGTCCCTGACTCGAGGAATTGGGTTTGACTCGGGTAATCGGCGCCAGCGGATATCGTATGAGGCGGTCCACCAATCAATCAACACCAACTCGGCAAGAAACACCCGAAGAGTGGGGAAAGCAAAAGAAGTTGAACCATTTGACACTATTTACATCCTAGAACCTCGGAAAATAAAGTTTCAATTTGCCTATTGTGTCCTAGACTTAAAAGACCCTGGAAAATAACGTGTCGTTTCATCTCGTGTGAGCTATATGAACAAACTCGGCATTATCGTTACTGGAGGATAAAGATTCTCCGTACGATGCAGAGTAGCACAACATGCTCCGAGCTTCCCCAAACAGAGATCTAGTAGCACGTGTATCATGGTCGCCCTACAAGTTTCAATTGTTTGGCGTACAAGAAGGAAGTATATAAGCCCCTATTGGGAACCTCTGATGGGTTTATAATAGACACATCATCTTACAGTTTCTTCTCATAACTAAGAGATCCTATTCAACCAACACAACCGGCATCTCCGTATCCATTTCAGTCAAAATGACCAAACTCGGAAATTCAATCCTCATCGCGGCCCTCGCTGGCGTCGCCATTGCCGCTCCTAACCAAGAACGAGCCGACCCGTGTACCTTTTCCGGTTCCAATGGTGCTGCCCAGGCCATGAGCTCTCAGGCAAAGTGCGCCAACATTGTCCTCAACAACGTTGCTGTGCCCGCGGGTCAGACACTGGACCTCAGCAAGCTGGCTGATGGCACCAAGGTATGTTTACATAGTCATGTAACTATAGCCTCAAACTAATAAATCTGTAGGTTACCTTTCAAGGTACAACCACCTGGGGCTACAAGGAGTGGGAAGGTCCCCTTCTCACCATCTCTGGAAACAGCATCACTGTCGTTGGTGCTTCGGGTGCTGTTCTTGATGGCCAAGGCGCTCTTTGGTGGGATGGAAAGGGTGATACGGGCAAAGTGAAGCCCAAGTTCTTCGCTGCTCATTCCCTAACGAACTCACGCATCAACAACCTGTACATCAAGAATACACCTGTCCAGGCTGTAAGCATCAACGGAGTCAACGGCTTGACTATTGATAAGATGACTATTGACAACCGCGATGGCGACTCTAAGGGTGGTCATAACACTGACGGATTCGATATTGGTGATAGCACAGGTGTTACTATCACTGGTGCGAAGGTTTATAACCAGGATGATTGCGTTGCTGTTAACTCCGGAAAGGTGATTCTATAAGCTGACACCTGTCATACTGAGTTTCATGCTAACATGAGCAAATTAGGATATCACTTTCGACGGCGGCCTATGCTCCGGTGGCCATGGTCTCTCCATTGGTAGTGTCGGCAATCGCAAGAACAACATCGTCGATACCGTCCACTTCACCAACTCTCAGGTCACCAAGTCTGTTCAAGGTATGATATGAGATGCAATGTGTAGGATGATTGAGACTAACACAACATAGCCATCCGTATCAAGACCGTCAAGGGTGCTACCGGCAAGGTCAGCGGTGTGACTTATTCAGGCATCACTCTTTCTAGCATTTCCAAGTAAGTTTAAACCAATATTGAGACCACTTCAGATCAGTTCTAATGTCTATCTCAGGTATGGTATTATTGTTGAGCAGAACTATGACGGCGGTGACTTTAAGGGTGACCCAACTAGCACCCTCCCTATCACCGGCTTGACCATCAAGGACATTACTGGTACCAACGCTGTTGCTGCCAGTGGTACCAACATTGCTATTGTTTGCGGCTCTACTGGATGCTCTAACTGGACCTGGTCGAACGTTAAGGTCACCGGTGGTAAGACCTTCAGTTGCCAGGCTCAACCTAGCAATGTTAAGTGCTAGGTTAAGCTAGTTCCATAGCTTAGTCAACTAAAGAAGGACCATCGCATTTTTCATAGCCTTTATTATACAACTTTTGAGTTTGAACCCTGAGCGCTCTGTGGCTAAAGAATATCATCACCTCATGTAATTGCTATTTATCAAATGTATGCGGTCAATTGAAATGTGACTTATCGAGTGATCTTCGAATGGGGATGCGGACCCTAACTTCGGTCTCGGGGTCTTGCCTACCTTCCGAATAGAATGTGGATTAGGCACCAGGACTTGTTTAGAAGGTAATGGCTCAGCTCGTATTTTATTTCTGATACCATGGCGCTAGAACGGATTTTGTAAATACCGACCCTCGTAAAACATCGAACCACTAGTTGTCATCTGTGCGTACCTGACTTAGCCAAAGTTTATGGCCTAGTCGTTAATTGCTAGGCACCACAAGCTTAAAATGCACTATGCATGGTTTTATGAAACTCTTCATGTTTTAACACCCTGAGTCACGTGGAGCTATCTCCTCAAGCAATATGCCTGTTTAGACACCTTCTCGCTGTTTGGAAGCACCGTTCCCTGCATTTACCAACCTAACGCGATGGAAGGGAGGCCTGGGTGAAACGTATAAGTATGTATCGGCCTCTAGATCGCCTTCTTTCTCGGTCCTATGTATCAGCTTCATCTTTTCAAGAGTCACACCGTCAACATGAAGCTCTTTTCCACTACAAGTTTGATCCTTGGCCTGTCGTCATTGATGACTACTCTGGCCGCAAAGTCCTTTTCAGCATCGAATCTGTACTATGCCGCCGGTCTGACCGAGGACCAGCAAACCACGCTCTTTGTCGGTCTTCAAGACGCCGGTGTCAAGGTCCTTCGGGTTTGGCTTGATGGTAAGGCTTTTTCTCTCGTTCCTTGATACTCTCCTTCATTGGCGACCGATATGAGAACTAATCGTCTATCCCAGGTCAGTCTGGTGCCACCAAGGGCACACCCATTAACGATTTCAAAAGTCTCCAGGGAGCAGACCCTAATGACTGGCATGACACCGTCCTGGACCGACTTGACAACTTCATGGTCAAGGCTCACGACTATGGCATCAAGCTTCTTATTTCCATCCATAGTTACAATGCTCTCGAGAATAACAGCGACTTCTATGGCAAGTGGTACGGCACTGGTGACTTTTACACCAACGACAAAGCCATCAGCCAGTTCAAAGATCGCATTGCCCATGTTCTTGCGCACAAGAATCCCAAAAGCGGCAAGACGTGGAGCCAGAGCTCGGAGTACATTTTTGCTTTCGAGGCTCAAAACGAAGCTATGCATCCACAGGTACGTGTCAAGTAGATATTGATTTAAGTGGCATGTTCCAATTTGACTGACCAAGAAAAGGGAAATCCCACAGCCTTGGCATCTTGGCAGTGTACTATGGCCAAGGCCATCAAGGACAGTCTGAATGGCAATTCCAAGATCCTGGTCACCACTGGTGGTGGAGCCTATCTTGACAACTCTCTTCTCGACTCCTACTTCAGCTGCAGCAGTCTCGACGTTCTTGCAATTCATGCCTATGGCACAACCGACTTCGCTACATCCAAGCTACAACCTTATGTTGACAAGGCCAAAAAGGCGGGCAAGAAGCTCATCATGCAGGAATGGGGAGCATGCTACACCGATGCCGAGAACCACGACTGCAATGGCGGAAGTCCACTTGGTACGAGTACTCGGGATGCCAACATTAAGAAGTGGGCAGCTAGCATCGATGCTGCAGGGATTCCATGGTTTTACTGGCAGATCCTTCCGAATGCCGATCCTCATCAGGGTTGGGACTATGAAGTTGGCATTAATGATGATAACTGGGGATCTCTCAAAGCTGCTGGACTTGCTGCGGGACAAGCTGAGTCTGCTTTCGATTTTAGTTCTTACCTTTTGTAAGGGTATGCTCAGCACCAGCGTGCGATGGATTTTTCATTTACAGTCAGTATGATTGTGGCAATTTGTATCTACTTTCTACACGGAGCTTGCTCTATACGCTTCTCTTTCTTTCAGGTTGCTGGACGACAGATGACCTCCAGTAGGCTTCATTAAAGCACCCTGCTGAAACACGAATGCAGGTTTTGAAAGTTTGGTCATTCCTCATCTAGCTCATTCAGGTTTCAGCCATGTGTTTGTTCGGCGACCACGTGGTCAACGTTATACTTGTACGTCCAAGTACTTGAATATTGAAGATCCTGAATTGGCACAAGTAAAGGTCTTGTAGAGACGATCAGAGAGCTCGTTCCAGCCACGTTAACTCCCGTTACAAAAATATGCCATCCAGTCTGTTTGGTCTCCGAGCAAATCCATATCTAGCGAGTCAAGGATTGATGTGTCCAGACTCTCAGTGTCATGTGAACTAGTGCCTGGCTGGATATTTTTGGCGTTGTCGAACAGGATTTGAAGAAGCTTCCGGCTACGAATGCAACCGGGGTCCATAGGTTCCATCTGGGCAAAGAGTTCAATTGCCCGACATATATATTCATCGCAGTGACCATTCTCTGCTTCATCTGACATCAGACCGAGAATCAGCACTAATGTCATCTGAAAGAGATTCCAGGCGCTGTTCCAGCATATGATCTGATTTGGAGACCAATCCAGGCTCACGAGGTCAATGCCTTCTTTCGCGATCTCGATGCATTTGCGCGCATGGCCCCTTTCATGGACATTCACCTCACCCCATGACTTCCGGCGCAATGTCGTAATCAGAAAGGCTGGGCGATAAAGTGTGAGGCGGGTGGTAATCCATCGCCACCAGAGGATGGCTCGCGCGATATTTAGATTTGGAGGGCATTGCTCACGATGAGCCAGAAACATATGCAGCGAGTCTTTCCAGGCAAGCAGATCGCTATCTAAGTCGTTGACTTCGTCTGAGGTGATGAGAGGCAACTGGATAAGTCGCTCCTGTATACGTGTGGCAATTCTACAAAACTTCTCACTGGCCGCAAGGGAAATTGTTCCATAATCCTGCAGAATAGAAAATCAAATTAGTGTTTGCATCAAGATGACAAGGCGATCATTGAGACTTACCAAATTTTCCAAGGCCGACATGGGGGATGTTAGTATCGTAGACGAATCCCAATATCCCAAGCTCGGGCGACCCAAAGTGGAAGAAGCCCATGTATCTAAACACAGGAGAGACCACCAAGTTCTTATCCTAGTAATTGTCGAACCATTGGTAGGGTGATAAGTATTGTTCGTATGGGACTGTTTGACTTGAACTCGGTGCAAACCCATGGCTGTTGCCATCCGGATCGTTGCTCCCATGACAGCAGCTGCCATATTCGGTTTATTCAAAAAGTGTAGGATCATACCGCTATACAAAGCCAATGCTTGGACCATGTGTAAGTGGCCAGAACCAAAAGAACTGATGTTGAGATGCGGTAGAGCTCGTTTATAAAACAAGTTATGTCCGGTAAAGTGTGTAGAATCTGATGCCATTGAGCCCATGGCAAGGACCATATTCAGTAGAGCCAGCCATGAGCCAGCTTCATCTTCAGCCATGCTATCTTGGGCATGACGCTGACGAAAGTCTGCCTCGTCGACCATTGGAATGATGGGATGAACGTGAGTGAAGTATGCATTGATCAGCGAAATCTCTTCTACCTGTGAACAAACCATGTCATCGGGGCTGGCACCCAGAGTTGAAGGGCTTCTCCAAGCTTGAGGGCCCTTAGGTACTTGTTGTTGGACACGAGGAGAAAGATGTGCCATCACTCGTAAAATGGTAGGGACCGAAGATAATCCCAGATACGAGGCATTGGGCGATTGCCGTGAAAAGGCAAGCCCGTTTACATCGTCTGCTACGCGCGACGTCTCACTATCATTCTCTGAGACTTCGTCCCAAGTGAAATTCTGCTCGGGGGATGGCTCTAAAACTTGCAGCTCATCGTGGGACCCCGTCTCGATCGCAGATGGAGAGATTGTTGAAGACGTTGAAGACTGCAGGCGCATCAAGAGTTGTTGACGGGTCATTGATGAGAGGTCCTCAAGTGAACTGGAAGGAAATAATGTCTCAATTACTTTCTGGGCCTTGGCGTAGGAATCGGCGAGTTCAGCGTGTGACCTGCATATAGTAATACTATGTCAGAATGGAGCACTTTTTCGCCAGTTGCGCATTACTTTAAAGATATATTCCGCCTTTGCTTCCGTGCCGGATAATGACAAAGGTGAGGAACAAGATAATAAACACATTGTCGACAAGGAGTGGTTTGGCCTTCGCACTTAACACGACGCCGTCGACATTCAGCGCATGATGAGGTCGCCCGGGGTTGTCGGCCTCTGTCGTGCGTGTCTTGGTAGGCGACTGTCTCGGGGAGGTGAGGGAGATCCATGGCTCAAACTGGATGTTGATTCTAGGTCAAAGAATTGTCGGTGGACCAGAATGACGCTGGGGGGACGAAAGACCCTTGGCCAAGGTTTCAAACCCAGAGACTTGGGCTGTCGGTTTACAAGCTTAGGCAACAGTTTGAGTCGGTACTTGGCGACCCACAGACAAGGGGTGTTAGTACAGTTCAGCCCTTGAAGATTTATTAGTTCGATACTGGCCTACTAAGTAGAGCTAAGATATTTATTTCCCTCTTTTTAATAGCTATTAGAAAATAAAAATATAGATTAGAAGTGAATTCTTTACCTTTAGAATAATATCTAATTACTTTTATTATTTTCTATATTTTATATAGCCTAAGATTTGATGA
>JAPERM010000394.1:0-14235 GCA_030411635.1 Fusarium sp. MBC 119 | reverse complement strand
ACGGTACTAACTTTGCTGCGCTGCAGCTTAAAAGGCAATTATGTGGGCATTGGGTTATAATGCCGCCGAGATGGAAAAAAAAAAAAACTGTATTCTTTGTTATTGTTGAAGCCGGCTTCTTTGCATTTAGAAGTTGTAGAGCAAACCTTGAATAGTTAGGTCCGAGAGCTAAGATAGAATGTAATAACTTGGAAATTTAGTTAGTTCTTATCCGAAAGTATCCGAAAGTGAAGAGATATCCTAGTTATCCGTCGAACTACTCCCGGCAAACCTGATATCTCAGATGCAAGAGACCTAGCCGTTGCCGAGAGATTTGAGAATGACCAGACAATCTAAAGAGAGCCAGTTGCTGATTCTATGAGTTATTAATGGAACTGAAGAGTCGAAACGGCTCACTCTCGAAGCTGACCGTAGGAGGCTTGAGTCAACCGAAGGTAAGCCAGTGGCTTGGGCCAGGTGCCTATATATAGAAAAAATACCTTGGCGAAAGACTGAAAAGCAATGGAGACGAGAGGTTAGTGCCAAGAATGTCTACGTGCATGAATACAAGTTGATGTTGGTGGCGGCGAAAAGGGTTACCAGAGCCTGATTTTGTTTCCCTCAACCAATGCAATCGAGTACCAGACACACAGACGTGTCAGCTGGACGATTCAAAGAAACCCCTCATTTTGGCATGAGGCCGAGCAGTTTAAATTGGGATTCTCGGCCTTTACTCTCCCTTTTTCTCTAAAACCACGTCTACTAAGCATGCTCAGAATTTCCACCATGACCACATACAAGCCTATAACCAATATTGTGGAATCCACTGGCGAGGCTGAAGAGATTCCGACATATGGATGTCCAGAGGCAAAGCCTCTTGTCAACTGCATAGACCTTTTGGCTCTCGTCTCGTCTCTCAGTTGCCTAGCAGTATGCTGTACCATAGTCGGGCATTCATCATTCTCGTGGAGAATAGGATTCACCTATCAGCTCGTTATCATCGGGTTTCTTTTAAGCAGCATGAACCTCTGCAATCGTCGCTTGGCCAGGAATTGCTTCCTCATTTATGAAATTCGGCGGGGAAGCATGACACTACAGAACATTGATGCCATCCTCCAACAATCGGTCTTTGTCTCTGACTCTAGCCTATTATGGCGCATCGTTATCTTTACGATGGCTGCTCTACCTATTGGGCTCGGCGTGGCTTACAAAACGTTTACGGGTGGCCATGCAAGTCAAATTATGGCTGGATATTCTGCAGTTCATTATGGAGCTTTCAACAGACCAATGGAGAACAACGACCTCCAGACAATCGCAATGGTTGATGCGATGACCGCCATGAAACATACGGCTGACGATGATAACAAATACCCGAAAGATTTTGATCAACCCACAATACTCGGTCACAACTTGGAAATCGTTAGCGACAACGAAGTAGTCATGGTCGACATGCCGAATGATACTGCGCTCGGAGAAATTCAAGGCAAGCTAGCTCTTGATGAGTACATTTACCTCAGTGCGGACATCTGGGGGACATTAGCGCGTTACAACTTCTCTATCGTCGAAGATGACGACCTCTGGGACATGGATTCGTCTCGGACTACTACTATGGAAACATACAGAACTAGGCGCATTGCTATTGCTCGTGGCCTTGATCCCAATATGTGGGCTGTTGTCGGGGCGTACAATAGGTCCAGACCCGAAGCTGTATTTTGGACTTACGAGTCCCCAAACGAAGATGCCGTCAGAGACTTTCGCAAATCGGACTTCGCTTTCGGATTCAACATATACCGCTTGCCATGCTCGGTGATGTGGAATCTGACCCTGACAAGCATTGAACTCATGTTGGCGGACTGTGAGACAGACAAGTCCCGCCATGTGAATGGAACTACGGTGAACAAGTGGCCAAACTCAGACCTTGAAGAAAAGGTTTTAGACGTCATTGACTTCGCGATTGGTTCATTCCACGACAACAGGGAAGACTCACCTTGGAGATTAACCTCGGCGGCCATGGCCGCTGTAACAGTATGGTCGGGACGCTGGAAGCATATGATGCCGTCGTGGGGTAACAAAATTGGCACATCCTACGCTCCAGGGTTCCTTGCAGAGTTTCATTACAAAGCCAAGAACGAAAAGTTTGAGTTGGTCCGTCAAGTCGTCAGACAGAGTCCCTTGCTTTACATGATCCTCGCCGTCCAACCACTTCTCAGCATCATTATGTTTGGCATGGCTATATGCCTTTACTCAACACCTATCACCCCCAACTTTGGACTCATTACAATCTTGGCCAGTGTCAAGCCGTCTAGTCTCAAGCATTTGTCCGGAGCTGGGCTTTCTGGGACACTGAAGCAGCGTATGTATCTGACTATGAGCGTGGAGGAGAGGTTTGGGGCGACTCACAATGGTGACCCTGTGAGTGGAAAAATACAAACAGAGGTAAAGGTCGATTCAAGCACGGCAGAAGACAGCCGTAATGCTGTTCCTAGAATTCAGCGAGGGATGAAGTACATGTAAGCGGTCGTTTGAATGCCTCACGCCCTGAACACTTCTTCACTCACAATCAAACAATATCCCGATTTTCTTTAGCTCTTGATAAAGAGCAAGTGCGTCTTGTACCTATGAGGGTGGACTCGGAGATAACAACATCTTTGTTCCCAAGGTAAGCGGCATTTGAAAATGGCCAGCTCATTCCTTTGGCTCTTGGGCTTACCGGAAACTTGGGCAGCTAGCGCGTGAAAATGGCAATGAGGAGGGAGTGATCTGCGCTCTCAGAACAGAAGCGCTGATGTAATACGAACACGATTAAATAATGGTTATCGAAGTACACGGCCTGTCATCAATTAGCATTGTATTCACTCAATTAGTCTGTATTTATTGGTTCATTTGGGTACAGTCAGCGAATTTGAAAGCCTGTTGAGACACTGTAGAGTTGATCGGCACTCGGCATAGCTCCATAATCAAGACGTCACCAATCCACTTTGAACCGAGCAACCCTTAAGCCTTGGATCAGCGAGTACACAGGCGTGAGGACAATCTTCACCTTTTACCAACATTGAGCTTGAATTGCACGTCTTGTCTATAACACCCTTTTACAAGATACTTTTTCGTGCACCTCCAACTATAGTAAAATGACACACTCGTCACTAGACTCATATCGCATACCTCAGCTCGAAGGTGGCCATCGTCCTGGCTCTGATGCAATCTTCAACTCACAAAGCAAGGATGACATTCTGGAAGCTCTTAAAGAATGGGGTTCTAGGCGCATTCTACTCGTTCACAGCAAGGCCCTTGCAAAAAATACCTCAACAATTAGCGATCTGAAAGAAACACTCGGCGACCGACTCATCGCTGCCAAGGAAGGCGTCGGCTCTCACTCGCCATACGAAGATGTTATTGACATCGCGCACCGGATCACCAAGCATGAAGTTGACTGCGTCATCTGTGTGGGAAGCGGCTCGTACTCAGATGCCTGCAAAGTTGCGCGTCTAATGTCTGCCACTCTACCCAAAGGCTTTGGAGAAAAGGACATGGAGGATCTTCTTGACCAGGACATAGGCATCGCGCCTCAGGACAAGATGAAGAAAGCCGAGGGTGTCAAACTCATCTTAGTTCCCACGAGTTTATCGGCAGGAGAGTGGAACTACACGGCGAGTTGCACCAACAGTGCTGGTAAAAAGCAGCACTTCTCATTACAGGATGGAGGTGCTCCAGACTTGATCCTGATGGATCCGTGGGTGGCCAGGACAGCGCCAGAGAAACTCTGGCTGAGCTCGGGCATACGTGCTGTGGACCACTGCATAGAAACACTCTGCAATCCAGAGTGCGCCAGATATCCTGATGTGCAAGGGTGGTGTGAGAAAGCACTAAGAGATCTATCGAAGGGCCTGGTTGAGTATAAGGAGGGTTCAGGCCGTGGAAAAGAAGGCCAAGATGAGCTGATTCACGGCGTGAGCAAGTGTCAGGCGGGAAGTCGAATGGCACTCATGGGATTTATCATTTATCGAATCAACATGGGCGCCAGCCATGCCATCGGGCACCAACTCGGTAGCGTGGGGAAGGTGATGCACGGAATCACAAGTTGTATCATGCTTCCGCCCGTGTTGCGGTACACCAAGTCAAGGAACCCAGACGCCCAAGCGAGAATCGTCAGAATCTTCAACGAGGCATTAGGATGGGAGGAGAGCGAGGCAGGAGATTGTGTGGCTCGGTTGGTCAAGGTTACAGGACTGCCGAGTACGCTGAGGGAAGTTGGGGTCACAAGTGATGAGCAGATTGAACAGATCATTGACAAGACCATGACGGACGTCATGTTTTCATTTGGCAAGGTTCTCACGAGAGAGGAAGTTTCTGAGATTGTCTACTCAACTAAATAGAACTTTTGCTTGACTAAGATGAGCAAACACAAAGCTGTAGACCAACAAAATGAGTAGCGAAGCGGCGGAGCATGCCGAGGATATCAGAGCTGAGTCAATATTCGTGATAATAGTTCGATGGGTATCGTATCGAAGCCAATGCATTGTCATTTGTCAAGAAGTCATTAATCGTCACGTTGTTCGTACACTTGCAGGCTTACGTGGCCAGTTCAATAGCAGTTCGCGCATCCACGGCCAGTACACTTCCCTAACGTAGTGCTTCAGGAGTTGGAGCGTGCAAACGATCTGATAGATTCCTTTGGAACTGGACGTGCTGCCAAAGTTTATCACCCCACGCAAAGCAGTCTCTCCCCCTGCGCGAGCGGTGGTAACGAGATACCATTGGTGGCCGTGGATGATGATGCCAAACAGGTACTTGGGAAGTTGAGGAACTGGGGGCGGTAAATTTGAAGTCTGATTCTGCATTAACGCCAAACTCATCGCTGCTTCGTGTCTCAGGGACAACAACAGTTCGAGATAGTTCCACTGCGCCGAGATCCAGTCCCCTTTGTGAAGGCTAGCAGCATGCAAGGCATGATCCTGCCCTAGAGTCTGGATGCTCAAGGCAATCGGTCGGTCTTGTAGGATATTTAGGTCGACGTGGTTTAACGTGCTGCGTGGGAGGGTGTTTCGAAGGGCTTTGATGATGCGTGAAAGGAGCGATTGTTGTGTGTCGCGGCTCGGTTCGACGTAGATACAGAAATCGGCCTTTTGGGAGTATTCGCGATGACGTGGTTGTAGGTGGTAATTGGGAATGATGGTTGCAGTAGTACTGAGTCGAGTTATTAGGGTGAACCGTGGTTTTGGTAGAGCAATTGTAGGGAGCTGCCCACTTACCTGGATCTAAAGTCGACAAGTTGACTCTCGCCCCAGCCAGTCAGAGGTCTCAATGACACATCGAGAATGCGATGAATGACCTCGGTATTCCAGTCTGTTTGTGAAGCACCAGAGTTCTGACAAAAGGCGGCTTGGTAAAGGATCCTATGGACGATACCCATATGTGGTGTACTCCCCAAGTGATCGCGTTCGACCGAGAAGTATTTATCGCTTGCAGCTTTTTGTTGTGCCCAGTTCCAGTCTCGATATGGTTCAGCTTTTCTAAGATCGTGGATCCCGCGGCGCTCTGAGGATGGAAGAATTCCTACTCCCGCTCGTATTTGATGGATCATTTCGGTGAGAGTCTCCAAAGACGGCTCAGCGTTTATCTCTTGTTCTATATTATTGCGTGCCAGCGCGTGGTGATCGATCGACGATGATCTATAGGCGAGTGGGTCGTCATCTTGATATCGCTGTCGCTTTGCAGAGCTTGACTGTCCAAATGAAGAGCCTAGATTGCGTGAGGGTTCGCGAGTCGGGGAGTCTACTCGCCGTCGCTTTCGGATGGAATCAGACTGTTTGTCGTTGCGCGATCGCTCTTGTTCAGGGGTCGCTGAGGACTCGGGATTATCTTGGATATTTCCGAGCCAAGTGAAGATCTTTTGATCGAGCGACATGTTCTCGACGTAAGGCCATGATCAAGGGCGTTATCCTGGTGATGACGCCTGTCTCGTGTCCTGGTGTTTGGGGTGATTGGTATGGTTGGTCAGCCCAACACGCGCTCTTCGGGTCAGCATATATCCGACGCGTGAGCTACTTTGATTGGCTTACAATTGTTGGTTAATTAACCGCGGGCGGTTCAGGGTAGCTGAGTCACAAGCTGATCAAGCAGCGAAAGTGCTTAGCATTAAACATTGGATTCTATTCCACCGTCACTGATTCCAACTTATCGACTGATAATATCGAGCAATGTTTGGTTCAGTCTTTTCATTGGACTGAGCTCTCTCACATCAAGTCAATGAGGCGCAGTCGCCTCCTGCTTACCCCGCAATTGAAAACGTCAACCTAACCTTAAAACACCATGACCCTGGTCTATCCCGGGCTTTTATTTCTACGATCAAATTGCACAGAATAATCACACACACGCAGTTACGACTACGTGTGGCTTGACTCGGATGGGAGTAGCTGAACATCGTTAAAACTAATGTAACAAAGTAGATTCCAGTCATAGAGCTTGCGTCGTTATACTCTTAGCCGCCTCATCAAACACGTATGTTTTGCGCAACGAATTGACTCTTTCGGAAAATCGCTGAATTAGTCTTTGGACAGACAGTGCCAGGTCCCCTTGGAGATGGAGAATTCCTTCAATGAAAACACACGACGCCCCTCCACGTTACCCCAACCACGTCATTCAATCATTTAGCCGGAACAGGTGGTGTAAGCTTCAACGCGTCTGTCAGCAATTCATTGTCTTTGTCATATAACCGGTACAGTGATGATAACTCATTTAAGCACCGCCAGCCTTGTAGTCCCTCCTGGTTCATCTCCTTTGGCCAACAAAGCTACACCTAACCTCTTTTCGTGACTCGTAACCATGGCCTCTGGCACCGTGACGGAGGGACAACTGGATAGCCCAGCACTGCAACTCAACGCAGGTGTCCCAGAGCAGCCAAGACCAACAGAGACCCTAGAGGTAGAGGAACCTCGTAATGATGAAGACAACATCGTCTATCCGACCGGACCAAAGCTTTGGTCGACCATGGCCTCAATGTCTATCGCCTGTTTCCTCAGCGGACTTGTAAGTTATCAGGAAATGCCTTAGTCCATTTTACTCTTGAACAAGGCTACTCACAGACAATGTCACAGGATCTCACCATCGTCGCTGTGGCTGTACCAAGTATCACCGACCAGTTTCAGACTATAGCAGATATTGGATGGTATTCAGCCGCCTAGTAAGTAGATATCCAACACCTAAACCGGAAGACCCTAGATCTAACAGCAGTACTCAACTTCAGTGGTATGACGCTGAGCGCTTTTGTCTTTTTGTAAGCACCCAACTTCCATGAAAATCCAGATAGCCACTGACACCTGTGAAGCTTCGGTCAAATCTACACTCTATTTTCCATCAAATCTGTCTTCCTCGTCGGCATCGCAACCTTTGAGATAGGTGCTCTCATCTGCACACTTGCACCCTCCTCAGCAGTCTTCATCCTTGGTCGTGCAATCAGCGGCCTTGGTCGAGGCGCAATCAACGGCGGTCTCTTCAAACTCCTACGGCAATGCTTTCCTCTTTCCAAACAGGCCATTACCAACAGCTTCTTTGGTGCAGTACAAAGCGCGGGGCTTATCACTGCGCCTACTATTGGTGGTGCTTTGATTGACACATTCTCGTGGAGAGCGTGCTTTGGTATCAATCTGCCACTTGGAGTTGTGTGTATCGTGTTGACGGCTTACGGTGTGCACGAACAGCCTGTTGTTCATCGAACTGGTACTCCGACTCTCACATTGAAGGAAAAGATCAAGAAGATAGACTACATGGGTACACTGCTCGCCGTACCGGCCATCACCTTTCTGCTCATGGCGCTGCAATGGGGAGGTACGAAATTCGGCTGGGGCACCTGGCAGATCATCGTACCGCTTATAGTTTGTGTGCTTCTTTTCGTTGGCTTCGGATATTTGCAATATCGCCAAGGCGATAACGCTCTTTTGCCACCCAGGATCCTGAAGCAGAGGAGTATTATTGCAGGAATGTGGTACGGAGCGTGCTGTGAAGGAGTCTTGGCTGTTACAGAGTACTACATGTCCATCTACTTCCAAGGAGTTCGAGGATATACACCTACAAAAGCAGGCTTGCTTGCCCTTCCCATGGTTGGTGGTTTGGCCATCGCCTTTATCATTTCTGGCCTTGGTACCACATGGCTTGGATATTATTATCGTAAGTATCCCTTGATCAACATGGAGTTGATTCTGACCGTATTTCTTAGCTTTCATGTTGGCCACGAGTGTCTTGACGCCTATCGCTTCTGGACTTCTTACCACCTTGGACCTTGAGGAGCAGATCGCCAAAGCAGTCGCCCTCCTCACATTCCTAGGTGTGGCAGTCGGTCTAGGCTTACAAGGCCCGCAAGTAGCCTTGCAGGCTGTACTGCCCGCTGAAGACGTCTCTCTTGGCGGTGCAGTTCTCAGCTTTGGCTCCGGAATGGGCTCTGCGCTGTGGATCTGCGCATCGGCGACGCTATTCCAAGACCGTCTGTCCAAGGAGATCCAAGAAGCCGCGCCGGGGACCAATACCACAGGACTTCAAGAAGCGGGACTGTCCAAGCTGCGAGAGTCCATTGGGTCTGACAGGTTGAAGAGCGTGTTGTCTGGTTATGAGAACGCGGTCATACAGACGTTGTATATCCCGTTGGCATTGGCCCTGCTGACTATTGTCGGATCGCTGGCGATGGAACGCAAATCGATCAAGAAGAAGACATCGTAGGTACCTAGAAAACTGCTACGAAGAAGCTGCACAGCGACCATGTAGTTGGTTACAGGAGATCAACGGGGATTTCCAGAGGGTATTTTTTGGGAAACAATTTGCTTGGTCAAGGTCTGTTTGCATAATTATTTACCATGTACCGGTAGTGGAGTTCAAGTAACTTATGTAACCAATCTCTTTTTTTTTTCTTTGAGACAATATGTCATAAACTCATAACAAGTTTGTCAAGATGACGAAATCGTTGCCAACCTGGTCCTCCTCGGGGAAGGTGCCAAAATTCTCGCATAGCGGCTCGCTTTGATGATATCATAATCTTGTACATTTTCTGGACCCTTGTACAGCTTTGACCTAGGAGCAACCAACATCCCGTACTCTATTCTGCGGAAGATTGCGCGTATCCGCTTTATTTTGAACGCGAATTGCCTCATGGCAGCGAGATATCGGCCCATCCAACCTGCCCCTTCGAGGGCCGTAGTCTTTCGAAGGGAGCACCAAGAGCGAGCAGCGCCCAAACGAATAGGCATGATCAAATCGGCCTGCTGGGAATGTCGGAAACGAAAGGCCAAGGTATGAAATCTAACAGCAATGAAATAAACTGGCCAGCTTATGCAATACCTAGTGTAATGGAAAAAAACCAGTGTGTACTAATTGTGTGAGAACCAACACCGAATGCCTCTATGACTCTGATATTCAAGAGGCAAGAGTAGGAGGTTTACAACGCGCCAATAAGCAACTTGAAGAAGAGCTGGAAGCAGCCAAGCTCTTACTGAAACGAGTGGCCACTGGACCAGACCATATTAACGGTCTGGTTCTAGAGTATCTGGAGGACAGCAAACAACCGCTGGAGATAATTCAGTTGCTCAAGGATGGCGATGGGTTTGATTCCCCAGTAGCCAAGGTTGAGAACAGAGATGAGCCAGGTATGTTATCTAAACTTACCGCTGTCATGTGGAACTGATTGGTTGGCACCCAAATAGGCGGAAACACCAACAGCATATTGCCCATACACCCGTCTGTTGCCGATGAAAACCATTTCGTCAAAGAAGAGAGTTTATTTGTACAACTAGAACAACCATTGCACAAGGATGCGAGTTGCGACGGCATAGAACCAGCGACTTCAGATTCTACTTACACGGATCCCTCGATGTTTTTTTCACCTCCGGACATTTCGTCTGCGAGCTCAACCCCCAACGGTCCAAAATATACCACGGTAAGAAGATAGAACCTTTTGAGAGTCGTTCCACCCACAACCTGACACTAAAGATGTGTGTAGTCATGGTCAGCTAATATGATATGTCCCGCACCTGAGTCGACAGAACTTCCTGGCTCTCTACACCAAATACCTCTATCGGCCGACAGCGTAGGAAGAGTGCCTACTCGACAGTATCAACTCATGACCAGGAACCCATTAATTTTGAAGAAAGCAGTCGTAGTTTATTCTTTGAACCGTTGTTCGACCGTAAGGATTATCTTCTGACTGCTGATTCTGTTCCTGCTTCTATTCAGCAGGACACAAACATCTTTGACGACGACGAGGCAAACAGGCAAGAGATCCAGTCTTTGTCAACTCAACGGCAACCAATAGACTTTTATAAAGCCTTGGAACCGAGTCTCAATGACTCCTTGCAACCCGAGCCAATGACTCCAGTACAGACTATCGGAGAGTGGTTACCAACGTCACTTAGGATCCCTCCGAACTACAGGAATAACTTTGGAAACCTTTCGCTTTCTAGTAGTATCCGAGCAAATGGATTCCCTCGCCGTGTTCAAGATATACAAATACGAAATATATCTGTACCTAATTGGGCCGTCACGGTACTGAACACCAAGCCACATCCCGGAGGCCTCGATGATGCATTTGGTGACATATATAAGAGAGCCACAAGACTACTTCAGAAAGGCGAGTCTTTAAACAGTATCATAGGATCTCACCCAAATATTGCGGCATTGTATGATCAAGCCGAGTTTGATAAGTCCTGCCTCTTGTCTCAGTGGGCGGCCCGCATGGTGCATAGTGTGAAGCTCCAAGGTTGCTATAGCCCATTCCAAATAAGCCGATTCATGGACTTACACGTGGTTTTAGGTTATGACTTTACTTGCTTTGCATCCATGAACGTCTTTTGGTACGTGATGCGGTGGATGATCAACCCTTCGCCAGACACATATGCAGCTATGCCGGAATGGATTAGACCAAGGTGAGATTCCACCATGGCCTGCCTGTCCTCCCGCTGATGCTGAATTGTCGCAGACCCAATCAACTCTTCACCCCTCACATTGGCATGGCCGATTTTGTACTCTGGCCTGCGTTGCGCGAGCTCGTGGTACAGCTGCCTGAGATGCAGGAGCGTATGGGATGGCTGGCAGACATGTCTATGTTTATCACGTGTGACTGGCCTTACGAGCTTGATCACGCGTTGCATAGAAATCCTACAACTGGATTTATAGATCTTGTTGATCTGGCTAATGTATGAACCGGTTTTGTCGAATTAATGAGACAGATGCTAACTGGAGTGTAGCAGCAGGTGTGGACATTGGACTGTTGGTCGGTAGGGCCATCGTTTAGAACTTATGTGCTGAATGCAGATTCCTACCTACAAATTAGAAACGAAGAATGACTAGATCAGTTATCAAGAGCAGGAACAGCGATTAAGGACCTATCAAAAGCGATGTATAACCCTGGTAATGTGGTGAGTAGACTGTATTGTACTTACAACTAACTGAAGTACTTGGGGCCTTAAATAAGGTATGAGGGCCTAGAGGTTATTATGCTTGGGAAATGAGGGAAAAAAGGTGTTCTTTACAACAAAGCTGGGCCTCAAGCACTTTAAATAGTATGAGGGCCTGCCTTTGACTATTGTATAGAATACCTTTTGTTGTTTTTCACTTCTTAATTTTATTGGCCTAGTAATTATAATATTACAATGCGTTGTGCTGTATAAGCAGCACTAACACGTCGATCCCCATCGAATCCTCTCACTACACCAGGTGATCAACACCTGGCAATCTTCCGTAGTATAGTGGTCAGTATGCAAGCTTGTCACGCTTGAGACCCGGGTTCAATTCCCGGCGGGAGAGTCGCCATTTGAGATTAACTCAAGAACTTCGTTTTTTGAGTGGTGCTTCCATGGCTGATTGTATTTTTTCTTTTTTATAATTGATCAATGCTTTTAATATATAATAGTATCGAAAGTTCGATCTGGTCGCCCCATTGCTTAAATTATTTTTTACTATAGGACTATTATATATACTCGGAAGTATATAATAAGTTGCCAACTAGATAAAACTATTATTACTAGACCAGACGTGCAAATGGATCGTGTGCATCAGGAGCTCATTCTCTGTTCTTGAGCAACTCTTGGTGTGGACTGAGGAGGGATGTACGTGTATTGATGTAGGCAAGTGCCGGCTGTTATACTAGGAAGGTCACCTTTAACAGAGTTGTAGGCCAGATCCACTCTCCAATGCCAGTATCCATCAGTTTCTAGGGAAACTGCAAGGACGCACTCATCAGCCTAACAGGTGACCCAACCCCATGTTATATATTAAGTATATTAAAGTGGTTTCATATCCTAGTTTTTCCAGTTGATTAATTTGAAATAAGATTCTGGTAAGCTTGATTTTCTTTGATTTGTTTTAATCTGTGGGTAATGCTGATCCGTCTACTCTCGCGTCGTCCTTAGCTGTCTTGGGTGTTATCTCTGACCCTGAATTTCTGGCTGGAGCTGTTGGGTGATCTCTAGTTCACCTGTCGTCGGTCCGCTAATTCACTATTAACGCTTCTCAATCATTCTCCTCTGTTCACTCGTCAAATTAATGATTATTTAAGCCTTAGAACATGATCTATATGAACGACGCGGTAGAATCCCTACTGAACCGGTACCCAATGACTAAACACATCTTGCTAGAAAGACGCAGACCTTGGAAATGGGACAGAATGTTATGCGAGTCTGGTTGAACGGTGCTGGGGTCTACCATGCAGATCGGGGCCCGCCCTAGAAACTAGACCAATTGAAGGAACAAAACGCGTCCAGTCCCAAGCTCCGTACTGGAGACGAGGCTTTCCTGTTTACCTAGCTCAAGGTTATGAAACAAACCCTGTGTAGCGGCATATTATACGCGTATAGGGATAGCCAGCCATTTGCTTATTACTAGCGAATACATCACACCCCGACAGTCTGAATTCTGCTCTTAATTAGCAACGGGGTATATAAGCCAGCCTGCTCTCAATCAAATCATCCACATAGTTACAGTTTAATAGCGCTTCTCAATCCTACCCAATGTTTCTCCCAAGCCTTCTATCTGTACTAGCTCTCACAGCCCTGGCCTCGTCAGTCTCAGCTGAATCCGGATGCCGTTGCGGTGATGCTGCATACCTCTCTATTCCTCGCGTTATCCTATCAACTGCCGAACAGCTCAAGCCATGCGCATCCCATAGTCAGTATTCAAGTCTCGGCAAGAATCTCGAAAGTATAAAACATCGCTAATATTTGCATATAGAACTGATAGATGCTCGAGGTTCAGGAGAGCCGCAAGGGGTTTCTCTCATGTTCCAAGTTGCTATACAGCGCATCTTGGCCAACAATACCGGAGCTGTGAGCCAATCCGTCATATACCCTGCTGGGTTTAATCAAAACGTCACTTCGGGAGTGCAGCACGCTGTTAATATCATCAAACACGGCCTCCAAGACTGCCCAAACCAGCGGTTTTATTTCCTTGGATACTCTCAGGGTGCAACAGTAGTCCAAGAAGCTCTTGAAAAGCTGGATGTAGAGTCTGAGGCTGCTATTAACGGTGTGGTTCTAGTTGGCAACCCCTATCGTATTCCCGGACGACTCTCGAATGTTGATGGTTACGGGCGCCTTGATAACCGCACTCAATACGGCATGTTTGCAGTCCGGCCAATTCACTCAAATGAGAGCTTTTCGTCATATAGTCAGAGCCTTGATGGCAGTGGTAAAGTACGCGATATTTGCTTAGAGGTTAGTACTTCATTTCTCATCTTAAAAGCATGGGACTTTATCTAACCGCTTGTATTAAGAATGATATCGTGTGTTCATCTGACCCTGCATGCCCCTGCCAACTCGCAAGCGATCACATGTCATACGGCTTAATGGAAGGCGTTCAGGAACTGATTTTCGACCATATCACCTCTCGATTCTGAGACTTCATTACAGTAACCCTGGTATAAACCTCTATAAAGTCTTAAATTAGTATATCGAGAATCTCTGAGAATGCATTGAAGTTGAGGGACCAGATAGTCTCTTGGTTTTCAGTAGCTAGAACTCCGCAATATACATCCCACATTTGATACATAGTACATTATCTCTCCTCAAGCTGATGGCGAAATAGATAAACTTCCTGAACAATCGGAATTCTTATTTGCTTGCTCCGCCACCTGAGATTCTGATGGCAATCCTAAACAAGCTTGCCTTCACGTCGAGCGAGCCCTCCAGGCTTCAGTACTTGATATTAACAGCCTCTTAAGCCATATGGACTTTCCCGCAGCATCAGTTCATGGAATGCTATTCTGTACTGCTAGAACATTCT
>JAPERM010000385.1:0-13232 GCA_030411635.1 Fusarium sp. MBC 119 | reverse complement strand
CCCCCCCCCCCCGAACAACCACAACGAACCAAGAGTGGTCATTCATGCTTACAAGGACATACCAATTGTCTCGCACCTATCCAATAGAACACCAGATTTGATGGTATCATGAGATATCGATCCCCGACTCTCCAGGCTCCATTCATTTGCAGGCTCCTCGTCAGTTGGTTTTCAGCGCGGCAGATACTAAGTGTAATCAAGCCATGAGGGTCTGCTCTATGAATCAAGATAGGATCCCTAATTCTAATTTCCGAACAACTTGCGCTAGTTAGAGTAATACTTAGAGGCTTAAGTGAAGAGCTTTTGTTATAAAGAAAATAGCCAAACAATGTAGATGAATAGCTACTTTCATCTGTGTAGATAAGATAGTCATCTAACCCAAGAATCGCGGCGGTATTCACAGAGGTTGATCGCGCATAGCAATGGTTGCGAGAATGATTAATTGAAAGATCAAAGGTGGCGGCGTCTATGTACATAACCGGCCGGGCGATTAGACCTCAAGTTTTCTGCGTAGCCGACTATATAAATAGTGTAATTATGACAGCTACGGCCCCTGACAGCTCTAAAGACTGACCCTTACTACATTAGATTAAGGATCCTGATTCCGATGAACTAAGGGCCCTGGTTGAGATGAAATGGGTCTCAATTGCGCTGAAATGAATGCCTGATCTCGCAGGTTCCTGTAGCTTTGTGGCTCTTTGGGTAGCCTATAGATTAACCCTATCGATTGATTGGATAATATCTTGCTCAACAAACTACTCTATTTGTAAAGCCAGCTGTGTGCGTAGGCAGTGCCATCAGAGGTCGATGCAAGCAAATATATAATATAATGAGTTTCTAAAAATAAGAAAATACAGCTTATTTAATGGTCGTATACACTCAGTTTATTAGAGATGTCTTCTATATTATACTAGCTTATCTACGAACTGCCCCTTCTTAGTTCTCCTTCTTACAGTTGGTGCAGTAATCCAAGTGAATCTTGCACGAGTTCGACAGGTAGATGTTACCACATCGAGTCAAGCCATCTCGTTCGCTCTCACGACTATTAAAACGTTAGTAAATAAATCGCAACATGTGTAATAGGGTAAACTTACAGAGCCTTGATATCACTACCCTTCATTCCGATGCCGTAGTCATCGCAAGAGAATTGGACAATGCAGCTGGCCTTGCCGAAAGTCAGAGTCTTCATGATACTGCCCATCTGCTGGTAACGGCCGGTGTATTTGTCGTAGACCGTGTCGTCCTCAAACTGATCCAAAGCCCCGTTACAAGCATCGGACACAGCGTTACGAACGTTCTTGTCGCTGCTGCTGCAGATGGAAGAACCATCGCCGTTCCAGTCAGTCGCGGTGGGAACGGGAGTAGAGACGGTAGAAGCCTCGCCAAGACCAATGGTGTTGGTAATGGGCTGGCTCATGATCTTCCACTCCTTGAGCGAGTACGACTGGTAAACCTTGACGGTACCGGCATCGGTCTCGGTGTAAGGCTCGTTGAAGATGGTGGGTGTAGGAGCAGGGGGAGGCGTGGTGTATAGGCTCATGGGGAACTCGGTGTAGGCGGCACATTCACTGGAGATCAGGGGCGCGGTAACAACATAATGTTGACCGTCGCTGGTGGTCTCGCATTGACAAGCAGGAGTGGCAACTCGAGGACCTCCCTTGGGGACGCAGGGGTAGTAGGTGCGCATGGAAGTGGTGGTGGTAGGCACCTCGGTCGATGAGACCATGGAGGTAATGCCGTCGGAAGAAGTACCATCAGTGGTAATTCCATCAGAGGTTGTTCCAGTAGACTCCTCAGAAGTCTCGGTGTTGCGAGTAGTTGTGATCAGGGTGCTAGGGATCGTGGTCCTCTCGGTAGTAGCCTCAGAAGTTGTAGTCTCGTCCTTCTTAGTCTCGCTGGTAGCCTCTCCAGTGGTCTCAGTACCAGTTGAAGTAGCGGTAGAGTCTCCGACGGTCGTTGTAGCGTCGCCATATGCCTCATCCAACGCCTCCTCAACAGCGTCGGCGGTCTCATCGGAAACTTCATCGTTATAGTTGTCAGGGATGTCGACCTCGGCCTCCTCAATGTCCAACAGCACACCCTCTTCAGCCTCAGCAGAGATGGTCTCGGTAGCAGTCGCCTGGGTACCGGTAGCACAGCTGGCGACAGTAGGGCAATCTCCAAACTCGGTGTGGGTGACAGTTCCGTCAGTGGTGAAATATGAGATGGTTCGCGTGCAGTCTTCGACCTCAACAGCAGAGCATCCCTCGGTGGTAGTGGTTGCCTCTTCAGTGGTGGTTGCTTCAGTAGACTTGGCGGTTGTCTCCTGAGCAGTTGTCTTAGATTCCTCAGCGGTAGACTCCTTTTCCTCTTCGTCCTTGGTCTTCTCCTCATCTGGGTCCTCATCGGGGTTTCCGTCAGGGTCACCACCGCCACCACCACCACCACCTGCGTGAGGGTTGGATGCGGGAGGACCAGGAAGGTTGCCAGCAGGTAGGTTGCCCGAGGGCTTCCAGAACCAACCACCGGGGAAGATGACAATAGCAGCGCCGCCATCATCAGTGGTGGTGGTAGTACCAGTGAAGTCAGAGTAGTCCTTGTCCTGCTCAGGAACATAAGTCACAACAGCCCCATTGTCACCAGTGACGATTCCATCCTCAGTGGCAGTGGGTACGGCATCGGTGGGAGTCTGCTCAGGCGCATCAGCAGTGGTGACCTGGCCTGGCTCGTTCTTGGTTGTAGGTCCGTCATTCTTATCCTCAGTGGTTTCTTTGGGCCCGGGAACCTCAGTTGTGGGCTCGTCAGGCTTCTCAGTGGTAGGCTCCGGAGCAGCCTCAGTCGACTCCGTGGTAGGCTCCTGGGGCTTCTCCTCAGTGGTAGGCTCAGCGGCCTCAGCAGTTGTTTCAGTGGTGGGCGCTGGAGCCGGGTTCTGAGTGGTGGGCTCAGCAGCTTCAGTCGACTCAGTAGAGACTACGGGAGGCTGGTTTTCAGTAGTACCATCCGTGGCAGGACCATCCGTGGCAGGACCTGTTGCCTCGGCGGTCGTCTCAGTTGGTGGCGCGGGCTGCTCAGTTGTCGTGTCATCGACAGGACCAGTCTGCGCAGACTGAGTGGGAGGCTCAATTGACTGGGTGGTGGTGTCAGGAGCGCCAACCGGACCAGTGGTCGTGTCAATGGGAGTCTCGGGGGTAGGCTGAGTGGTGGTGTCAGGATACACAATAGGGCCAGTTGCAGTGTCAGCAGGATTGTTGGTGACGGGCTGGTCAAGCCCGGTCTGAGAGTCAGTTGAAGGTCCTTGTGGGATATTCTCCGTCGTGGGCTCTGCAAGAGGAGTAGTCTCCTCAGTCTGAGGGGCCGCAGGAGGACCTGTAGTGTCGTCCTGCTTACCAGTGGTGGTTGGGATTTCCACCTGAGCTTCAGAAGTAGCAGAAGATGGCGGAGCCTCTACAACAGCCTCAGAAGTCGTCTCTGGGAGAGCGACCTCCGTAGAGCTGCTAGGAGGGACGACGGGGAGACCCACGTCAGTAGAGGTCTCAGTGCCGGTAGTGCCAGTAGTCGTGTCATAGGTAGACGTGGTGAAGTCTTGAGCAGAAACACCCGACAGACCTGTTGCCAGGCATAGCGCAAGAACGCGCAGCTTCCACGGCTGTTGCATAGTGTAATGCAGACGGCCAATAGCCTTATCAGAATAAATAGTCTCGAAATGCGAAGCGAACGTATAAACAAGGCAATAAATGAATGAACGACTATACTAGTGTAGAAACGAATGAATGAATGAATGTGCGACTAGTATAGTCTGAGAACAAACGAATGAACGAATGAAGGGATGTCCGCAAAGGAAACGGAAAGCATGGTCGTGATAGAGGCGAGACGTTGCCTTTTCATGAATTGAATGTGCACCGAGCAAGTGGGAGAATAGGCCCCTAGTCAAGCTACTCGGTAGGGTAACATGCTGCATCAGATTCCTTGTGGAGCTTAATCTCTTGTTCTGTAAATCAAGTCAGCCTAATTAACTTGTATGAAACGCTGTGGGGTTATCATCAGCCCGACTCAGCCCTGCTCCAGGATTCAGGCCCATATTGGGGTCGTGCATTCGAATCCTACAATAAAACGAACAGGGGATACGAAGGTTCTTTGCATAAGTTATGCCTACTTATCCTATCTCGAACGAATCCTTCGTCTATCTCACGACAATCACACACCCGTCACGGCAATTCGTGAGGAGCGGCCGATTGACTAGCAATGCTTGTGCCGTTTCGAAAGACATTTGGCGTGACGAGTCACATCCCATCTGTTTATTTTAGTGGCCGCGGTACGAAGATCGGCGCCCGTCAGCCGTTTCGGTGGAGAGCTTATCTTAGTATGTTACATTAATCTTCCTTCAATGAATCTTCCATGCGATATAGACGCCATTAACGATGGTGTCTCAACAAGGAAACAAAATTTATGTCTTGCAGGATGCAATGGTAACTCTAAAGGTCTATCAATTGATTAGCATCATGGCGATCGCAAAATAATCTTGGAGGCTGAAAGACAGAACATATCGGCGTGTTCAAATGAAAACCTCTATGTAGAACTTTCAAATACAAAAAAAAACATGGGAATCGACGTAAACAGAAAGCATGCATAATTATCCTAAATTCTCAACTGCCTTGTGAGGCGCAGCAATGCCGGCAACGGGCATCGATAAGATCGTCCTTGTTGGTTCGTGGGGTACGGTATCTTCGGGGAAATAACGGCATGATCGAGGCTTAGCTTATGAACTTCTTCCTTGGAAGGAGTAGGATTCTATGCTCAAGCCCCATATTGGTCTATTCATTGTTTGTCCATTCTTTATTGACGCGCTCGTCGATTCAGTTGGCAAACAATCCTGGCTCATGCACGATTTGTGGGCGTTCACTTTTTAATTAAGGGGATAGTGGAGGTTCAGCTTATCCCAATTTACTGCTGCAGCACCAAGGATCAGGATGATGGATCAAGGATGTTAACTGTAAGCAATGCCACGCCCTCGCACGTACCACTCCATTTGCTCCCAGTTTTGGCTGCAAACTATGAATATACATACATTATCAAGGTCCATTCGTTTTTTGTAACTGGTTTGCTCTGTTCTTCAGTCATTCGCTCCTTTACTCGCGTTTTTGCTGAACGCGTAGACAAAGCCTAGCTTAGTCTGACACTCGTTTAAACCCTTTTGACATTCTTTACTGCTTTTCTGTTATAATCTTTTTTTGCCCACTATGCGTGTGTCTTCCCTTTGGCTGGTTGCCAGTCTTTGGTCTGGCTCTGCCCTGGCTCTTCCTGACGCTTCTTTGGAGCCTTGGTTCGTCCATGACAGCTGCAATGGCTTCGAGAACGATCTCAAGGATGCTTTGACTCAATCAATTGAGATGGCTGATGCTGCTAGATCTGCCCTCGAGATTGTTTCTGGAAAGATGCCCGACCCTAAGAGTGATGAGGATGGCGCCATCCAATGGTCGCGAATCGCATTCACTGTGCAGGTTATCTTCGGATATATGCCCAGTCGTAGCAACTCTAACCCCGTTGCTAGACAGTACAGTGAGACTCTTCGAGGTATGTTCATGTCTTTCGGTATCCATGATTTTCAGTTTTGTTAATGCTAGCCAAGATATCTATGCCAAGGCAGTCAGGGTTCTCCCATCCTCGCAGAACGACCCTGCTCAAGGCAACAACCCCAAACTTGCCCAGAGGCCCAATGCAAAGCCCATCATTGCATGTGGTGATGGCGTGTTTAAGTGGTTTGATGCCGACCAAGAACCGGCGCCGGGAGTAGGCAAGGTCTCGGATCAGCCAGAGTTCAAGCGCCGGGAACAGGCAAACAACAAGCCTGCAGGTGCCTTTTATTTCGAAGGTCGCTGGGCCTTCAAGCCTACCAAGCAGACCTCGTTTGGTGTCTGCATGGGTAACCGAGAGGCTGTCATTTCTGCTCATGACGATCTCATCATCCTCTGCGACAAGATAACGTCTGATGCTGGAAAGGCACGCACTACCCCTCGGGACTTCAAGGCGTCGGCCGGTGCAGGCTCAGATCTCAGAGACGCCCTTATCTCGAACCCTACCCAAATCTGGCATGAGCTCTGCCATTGGTTTGGAGGTGTTAACGGCCGTTTGGAGCACAGTAAGTCATGTCCAGTAATCTGCAGCCCAACTTTTCATCTAACCCTGGGTAGACATTCAGGACCACCCTGCTGTGAACCGAGATGGTAAGGTCCTGTACAAGGGAGGTAACGGATTGGTACCATTTGATGCCCCTCCCAGTGCGCAGGACCTCCAGCGAAACGGCTTGAGAAAACAGGGAGCTTGTGAGTTTACCTCTACAGGAAGTAACTACCCAATAATTATACTGACTATCCATTTTTAGACGGCATTAGCAATGTCATGGAACTGGCACTTAACCACCGAAAACTCCCAGGAAACTCTGGCCCCGACAAGGCTACCACCAATGCTGACTCGTTGATGATCTTCTCCCTTATGATGTAAGTCATTTGTTCCTTTTGTTTCATCATAGCCATCATCATCTGACGATATTGTGTTCTTAGGTATAACGATCGCTGGGACTGGACCATTAAGGGTCGCGCCCGTGATATGACTCGAATCCGGGAAAAGCTGGGACTTAGCAACCCATAATGGCACGTCTAATCATCTTGTATGGAGTCGTAGGTTGGCTGAGTACGATGGCTTTGAAGCCATGGTTAGATATTGTGCATATAGAAAGAGGATCTACTCCCGTGATTTTTAATACAAGACTCGTGGTAGCCTTTGCAATGTGTTTAAGTGGCTTTATGTCCGATGGCCAACTACGTGATTACAACTATCATAAATGGGTATGGATGGGATTGTTTCCAGTGGTTGTTTCTCTATTTCGGCCAGCCTACTGCACTTAACCTTGACCCCTACCTTACGTAATACTACGCACGTGGCAATTGAGCTAATCATTGTGCTTATAACAATTGAACATCCACTTGATATACAATCCCAGCTTTCTTCCCATCATCAACCCATAGTAGAGACACGCCTAATATGGCACGTTCAAGCCCTGCATATGAGCCGATGTCGCCCCAGTTCGCCGGTTCACCCGGTTATAGCCCTGCTTACGATAATCCTTCACCAGATTTCGGAGATTCGCCAGGTAGGATATCCCACGCATGCTCACTTACTCAGCCACACGTACTAATTTACACTAGGGTTAGAATCTCCTGGCCCTGCATCGTCAGAAACAGACGATAATAGATGGAAAGCGCGCGCCCGAAAGATCCCTTTTGCGCCTCCTCCACGACCTCGTGCGCTGACTCCATATGGCTTTGAAGATGATGACAGCGAGAAGCAACAAGAACGCCCCGTTGCTTTATTCCAGACTTCTCCCTGGTTCAAGATTCCAGCTAATGTCAGACGTGATATCATTCGACTAGCATTTGGAGACAAGCGCCTGCAGATGAACTTAAACCTCGTGGAATACAAAGGATCTGATGAAGATTTTTCAGGAATCGAAGGGACAGGGCCTTGGCTATGGTCGGGTGAGATATGCTCTCGTGATTTCGAACCAAGTCTGGGCCCTATGACGCGTGGCGGACTGAACAAAGGTCCTTGGATGGATTATTACCATAAAGCCTCAGCAGAAGGCGATATTGGTGTCAGAGGCTGGCTTTACTCCTGTCGTCAAAAGTAAGCCAAGTGAAAAGATAATCAACAAGTTATCACCGCTAATCAGACATGGCAGTTACGCTGAGACCATCGACATCTTATATTCGACCAACACCTTCATATTGTCCAGCGATGATATAACAACCCATCTTCCTCGACTACTGTTACCTCAGCGTCTCGCAGTCATGACCTCACTCGAGATCAAGTGGCCACTCAAGGAGGAAGATCATCTCAAAACCCTTCTGGACCTCGTATCGCCACCACAGTTTCCAAGTCTCAAAAGGCTTTATGTATCATTGGAGTACACAGGGAGCGATGAACCCAGTCAATCTCTCGATTCAATTACTAGCCATCTTGACCAGTTCGTCAAAGGCAGACCTGGACTTGACGAATGTGCTTTCGCACTGCCTGTTGAGCTATATGAAGAAATCGCTGCCAAGTGTCTTCAAAAAGAGTCTAGCTGGAAGCGAGACACATATAGCGAGGTTTGGCGTTCATTGGACAGCAGTTTGAATCCTATAAGACTACCATATGTGGACAGTTACCCGAGTCCCCCATTCCACTTGGGAGCAAATCCTGGGGTCGGATATTGGCTTCTGGAGGGCACTGATGCGCCGTTGAATTGGAGGCGCAATTCAAATCAACTTGGTTTTACTGGCCTTGACCTATGGGAGGACTGGGGTCCTGTGGAGGATTGAGGTGAGCCATTGTCTATTGAGACTGAGAATCCGAATGAGATAAATATTAAAACTACCACCTCAATGTCCCAATCAGGTGAAATAGAATAGACATGAGTTATCTACCGCTGTATGATGCCGTTTCGCATACGACTCGCAATGTACCCCGCTTGCAACCCTAAATGCTGTCTGACTGATTGACTAGTAAGCAAACCTCGGGTGCCGATCATGGGCTTATGGCCCGCTCCAGTGAAATAATTTACAATGTTTTCACTTTCATTCGAGCGGGCGCTAGTCCCACAAGAACCGCTCTTACTGCCAAGGAACGGAGTAAGAGCGGGGAAAGTACCCGACGATTGTGGTATATGAAGTCAAATTCTTCGGAGGCCCTAAGTTGTTTCATCGCAACAAATACTTTTGATCATCATCGATTTCGACTCACCATGGCTCAAAAGGACTCTCCAAATGATTACCAAAATATCTTCCACTGGGCCGAGACCCAAAAGGATGGCGCAATTCCCTCCTTTGCTCGGCGAAAGAATGACCCTTACGAATACCTTTCTGGCTTCAACAATCACCATGAATCTGAGGCAGTTCCAGGAACAATTCCCCAAGGACAAAATAGTCCTCGAAGTGTCAGATTCGGCCTGTATGCGGAACAAATGACGACCTCGTTTGGTGCGTCTCGACAAGCCAACAAGAATTCATGGCTGTACCGAGCGCGGCCGGCCGTGGCTCATCAGGGCTTCGTAAGCACAATGATTCATTGCTGTTTTGTGCATACTAATTTTTTTATCTTTATAGACGGACATGCCAAAAGTTGAAGGAACCGAAAGCTGCTTCTTGCCGATCAACCCTGCGGTGAAGGTATCCCCGACGCAACTAGCCTGGGTAAGTGAAGAGTGTTACTTCAACACCTCATCAATATTCTGGAAATTCTGCTAATCTCAAAAGCTCCCTTTTGATGTCACCGACGGCGCTGACTTTGTATCTGGCATTCGTACCATTGCTGGTTCGGGTAGGTTCAGCCCTAGGTTCAACTTGCACAACGCGCTCTAACAGAACATAGGTGATCCCACTCTTAGAGAAGGGCTCGCAACTCATATTTTCTCCGCAACCAATAGTATGGACAAGCGAGCCTTTGTCAACTCAGATGGAGATTTCTTGATTATTGCCCAGCAAGGTGCTCTCGACATCCAAACTGAATTCGGCTATCTCTATGTCCAGCCTGGCGAAATCTGTGTCATCCAACGCGGACAACGTTTCAGAGTCTCAGTAGAGGGTCCAACAAGAGGATATATCCTAGAAGTCTGGGGCGCTAACTTTGAGCTTCCCGAACTCGGCCCTCTCGGATCCAACGGCCTCGCCAACGCCAGAGACTTCTTGCATCCAAAGGCAAGTTATAATGTTACCCGTGATGACCCTTGGGAGATTGTATACAAGCTTGGCGGTCGGTTCTTCAAGAGCACCCAGAATCACTGTCCTTTCGACGTGGTGGCGTGGCACGGTAATTATGTGCCATACAAATACGACCTGACCAAGTTCGTCAACGTTGGATCGATCTCGGTAGACCACATTGATCCTTCAATTTTCTGCGTTCTTACTGCCCGTGGACGAGATGAGAATGCGCCTCTTGCGGACTTTCTGATTTTCTCTCCCCGCTGGGACGTTGCTTCGCATACATACAGGCCACCTTACTATCACCGCAATGCAGCTTCAGAACTCATGGGTCTTATCTATGGAGAATATCAAGGACGTTCCGACGACTTTCAGCCAGGTGGAATTTCTTTCGAATGTGGATGGGTCCCGCATGGTGTCGCTTACGAGGTAAGTCTCATTATGTGATTTCTGGGTATTTTCTGACTTGGCACAGGAATTCAAGGCAGCTTCGGCGCAGCCTCCACCCGAGATGCAGATTTCCAAGGGTACTGTGGCTTTCATGTTTGAAAGTTGCAGGCAGCTGACTATCACTGACTGGGCGTGGAATAGCAACAAGAAGCATGAGCATGAGCCCAAGATGTGGGATAATCTGGTTGACAACTTTTCTTCACACCAGGACGAGGTCAACAAGATCCTAGGAAAGAAATGATCTTGTAAATAAGTTTACCATATTCATGTACCGATGTGTGTTGCTCGTCAAATACCACCTCTTTCATTTGTTCTGTCGCCAAATATCACCTTTTTTATTCGTCCTCTGAACCAAGAAAAATGACGTACCAAAATGGCCTAGTGCAGTATCACTTTGTTGTTTTCTCGGTTCCGTATTCGTATGCAGAGTGTAATTAGACCCCACTCTCAACCACAGCATCCAATTATCGTGACTTTGTCTCGGGTATCTTATCTTAACTGTGGGCCGGACCAAGCTGTTCCGTTGTCTTAAGAATGGGTCGATCTGTTGAGAAGAAACAACAAACCCTTCAAAAAGGCGACTCCAGTATCCTGAGCCGTTGCTTGACATATTGGATCAAGTGTCTATCCATCAACTGCGATAATCTCCAAGCAGCCTTGTCACTGAACTAGGCTGGCTAGTCGTCCTCGCTCAACATGTTGAAGAAGCCAGAGGAAATCTCTTACGAATTCGGTGGCCCGTGAGTGATCCCCCAATCGAGCGCTCTCAGGAGTTGATGCCCCATCTCATTATCTCAAACTGACCCAACATCAACAGGATTGGTGCCACCGGCATCGTCTTTGGCCTTCCAGTACTGATGCAAGTTCTCTACCTGGGCTGCAATGACGTGTCAGGATGTCCTGCACCCGCCCTGCTGGAACCCAGCACATTGACTTGGCAAAAGCTCAAGTCGCAAATTCCTTGGCCCGAAGATGGTCTCTCGGGATTTGTGAGCTGGGAAGTCACCGGATGGCTTTTCGCTTATTACCTCCTCAGCCTGGTTCTCTACCGCGTGCTGCCAGCTCGGCATGTCTTGGGTACAAAGCTGCGTGAATCAGGCAAGCCTCTTGAGTATCGCTTCAACGGTAAGTCAGCCTGACATAGACTCTCGTTATCTTGCAAAATACTCACAAAAATCACAGCCTTTAATGCCAGTGTCGTTCAGCTGGCCGCTTGCGCCGTTGGCACATTTGTCTACGGAGCCGAGTTCCCCGTCTGGACTTTCATTACCGACAACTACCTGCAGCTCCTGACAACAAGCACCATTCTAGCATACGCCATCTCACTTTACGTGTACATCGGCAGCTTCGGCGTTAAGCAAGGAAACCCGGACCTACGTGAATTGGCCCGGGGAGGACACACTGGTCGTGTCATCTACGACTTCTTCATTGGCCGTGAACTCAACCCCAGAATCACGCTCCCCTTCTTTGGAGAGATCGACATCAAGGCATGGCTAGAGATGCGCGTTGGACTCACTGGCTGGGTTTTGCTCAACTGCTCCTTCATTGCTAAGCAATACCGCACCTACGGCTACGTTTCCGACAGCATCTTGGTTATCGCTCTGGTTCAAGCCTACTACGTCATCGAAGGCCAATACGCCGAAGAGGGACTCTTGACCATGATGGATATCACTACCGATGGTCTTGGGTTCATGCTTACCTTTGGCGACATTGTTTGGGTGCCATTCCTCTACTCCACTCAATGCCGTTACCTCTCCGTTTACCCCGTTCATCTGGGCGGACTTGGCGTCACTGCCATCGGTATCGTCTTTGCTATCGGCTTGTACATCTTCCGATCATCCAACAACCAGAAGGCTTTGTTCCGCCGCAATCCGAACGACCCAGCCTTTGCCAACATGACTTTCATCCAGACCAAGAGGGGAACCAAGCTTCTCACCGGCGGCTGGTGGGGAATGGCTCGCCATATCAACTACTTTGGCGACTGGGTGCAGTCTCTGCCTTTCTGCCTGCCTACTAAGGTTGCCGGCTATGTAATTCTCCCCGCTGGTAGTGCCCTGGCTGGTGCTGGTGTCACCAAGATGCTTGACGGCCGATTGGTGACTTCGGATGGTGCTGCGCCTTGGGGAATGCTTTTCACATACTTGTACTCGGCTTACTTTGGTTTCTTGCTTACTCATCGTGAGAGGAGAGATGACAAGGCTTGTGCTGAGAAGTATGGACAGGATTGGGATGAGTATAGGAGCAAGGTCAAGTGGCGAATTCTGCCTGGTGTGTATTAGAGTCATCATTAGTTTCTACCGATAAAAAATCGAGGCTTTGATTGCTCTGGCTAAGGTCTGTTAATTGGTCTGTCAACTTGATATCTCAAATTAACGCTTTTTATCGTCGAATCCAGTGCATCGAAACATGATATCAGGCATGATAGTCTCTTGTCTCAGAAGAAACTTAGTTTTTCGAATGTGCGATGTTGATAATTTTTTGATGTACGAAGACCAGTTACATTTATTTCGACAAGTGAATAGGTTGACCTCTGCCACTACCCGTAATATATTATAGCAGCCCCATGGAGTTTGATTAACTAATGCGTTGTTTCCAAGACCTTGGGTACAATTCTCTAGCAACAGCCTTTATCCCATGAGAGCGTAATTGTCTGCACAAATCGAAAATGGTAAAATAAAGGTTTGGTCTAGGTTAGCTCGACGCGTCTTGAGATGATACGGGAAAACATCGGCTTTTCTGTTTCGCGTTTGGAAAGCGGGGACCGGCGTAAATGACGACACGCAATATAGATTGGATGCAACACGATAAATTCAGCCATCGTGTTCAAATTATCGTGTGTCATAAACCTTGTGTATTTTTGACCTATGACTCCTCCCTCGAACCTTGCGAATTCCCCCGAAACCTTCGACAGGTTGACTCACCCCAACAAACAGGTTAACTTTTGTCCACATGAACACGTAGCCCCCTGAGTCACCCTTTGACTCGTCATTCTTCCAGACTGTGCCGCAACTGTATCAATGCCGCCATCTAGGCCCTGTCTTGCTTTAACTTGGCGATAACCTCATCTTG
>JAPERM010000383.1:0-18078 GCA_030411635.1 Fusarium sp. MBC 119 | reverse complement strand
ATTTATACTAATCTATTATAATAATTTATACTTACTTATAAGTATCTAAAACCTTTAGCTAGGTACTTATAGAGAACTATATTACTTTTTAGATATTTATTCTTAGACCTAAGTACCTATAAGTAAAATTCTTTACCTAGCTACTTATTTAAGTCGATATGGGTTAGGTCTATAGTAGGTACCTATGGGAATTTTAAACCCTAAATAACTGGCTAATGCCAAAAAGCGTCCGGCAGTAGCGAGACGAATAATCGGGTCGACCGCCTTGGTTGAACTAGCTGAAGTGGCTGACCGAATTTGTCCTATGGTGCTTCCAACCCGGAGAAGTTTGCGCGTAAGAACAATTTGGTTCCTAAGGGTTGCCAACCCCTTGCTGATGGTCGTGTTATGTTTGATACGCGTATAGAGGACACCCCAGGAGCACAAGCGAGAGAAATGTTGTATCAGTCGTAACAGTCTATCGCGACCTAGAGTGTACGACAGATATCGAGTGACGCGGGATGCAAAGGACTGACTTGCACAATCCATGTTGGTTGGAACTGATGCTACATGAACTGCAGACAGTGGCTGATGTGCAAAGACTCTGGGAGCGCCCACCACTGAGATTGGGACGCAATTTACTCTTGAGCTTCGAAAGAGGGAGATGTCTTTTTGCACAAGCAAGTGCACGGCACGAGTGTAGGCTCCATCGGGTCGGGTTTCGCGCCACGGATTCTGCCGGCCCCACTACGTGACTGGACAGCCCGGATACTGCCAGGTGCATCGGAAGTATACGATCGGTCAGCCGCCGGGCTGAAACAATTGGGCAAGGTGGGGATATTCCGGCCAGACCCTTTTGACATGAACCGAGTCGGAATCCATAAAGAGAGGATTAAGCCACGGCCAGCGTCAAGTCTTGTCAAACGCTGCATTGCAAGTGACTCGCCTTATCATCACTGTATCTGATCGATTAACAGCTGTTCAAAGCTTCGCAACCATGATCTCGCAAGATTCCCGCATCATTATCATCGGAGGTGGAGTGTTTGGATTGAGCACCGCCATGTGGTTAGCACGAAGCGGCTACAAAGATATCACCATTTTCGACCGATGCGCTTTCGACAAGAATTACTACGATCCGCAGAACGGCTGTGATGGTGCTTCTGCAGATATCAACAAAGTCTTCCGAATGGCGTATGGCGATAAGCAAGAGTTGGTCTTCCTCCATCCCCTAGTTGCAAGCGAGTCTAGACTGGCTAACCCGGTCTACTGTCAGGTATCAAAACCTGGCAATTGAGGTTCGTGACATGTGGATGGAATGGAATCGGAAGATTGCAGGCTCGGTCGACTCTGAGCTGCCCAACGGTCTCAGTTCTGACGACAAGCTCCTCCACGAGTGTGGCAACTATTTTATTGCCGAAGGCCCTGACTTGGCGCAATTCTATGAGGATAGTTTGCGAACTATGAAAGAAACTGCGCCAGAGGTGCGCAAGACCCAGTTTATCAAGGTGCGTATTTCATTCATGCAAATCGACAAGTTTGGTAAGCTAAATTAATCATACGGTTAGGGTAACAAAGATGACGAAGAGCGCTTGCGAAAGATCGATCCAAAGTGGGTAGAGAAGCTCCACATCGTAGATACAGTTAACAATGGCGACACCAATGGCTTCCTCGACATTCGTGGCGGCATTACTATAGCAGACAAGGTAAGAGCTCCCAGTCATAAGATCTTGCTATCAGGAAACAGTGTGCTGATCATCTATCTTCAGGCATGTGTTTATGCTAGGTTTCTATGCGAGAAAGCAGGTGTCCAGTTCGTTCTCGGCGATCCTAAGGGCAAGTTTGTGGACTTTATCACAGAAACGAATGGGACGGAGAAGAAAGTCAATGGTATTAAGACTGCGGACGGTCTACGCCACTTAGGTGATCTCGTAATCGCTGCTGGTAGGTTCTCCCACCTTCGCATCGGAACGAAATCCTTACGTCTTGCTTATAGCCGGTCCTTGGAGCGCGACCGTTGTTCCTGAGGCGCACCAAGCCGTTGAAGCCACAGCAGGCACCGTCATGTTCATCGATATCCCCGAGGACAGACAAGATCTCCGCGAGAAGTTCCACCCGGATAATTACCCCGTTTGGTCCTTTCGCAGCGGTGAGGGCGATAAGTAAGCCTGCCATTCCGCAAAACTAGACTATGAAAATGTTCGCTAACTCAAAACCGTAGTTATTACCAAGGAGGAAGCTTCCCAATCTCAAAACAAGGGCGATTGAAGTTTGGCTTCCGTGGGAAGAAGGTATGCGCCTAGGAGCCCAATGAACTGGACGCCTACTGACTGCAGCGAAGTTCACTCATTTCAAAAATCACCCCACGCGACCAAGTTTGTGAGAAACTAGAGCCTGTCTAGAGAGCGACTTGTTACAGACGCTAACATTCCTTGCACAGGCGTGTCTCGACACCTCTGACTAAATACAGCGACGAGACAATCGATACGGTGCCTCTCTACGGCTTGTCTCGCATGAAGAAGGTCATTTTTGATGCCTTTCCTGAATTGAAAGAGTTCGGGTTCACTGATAGCCGGGTAAGAAATGATGCCGTTGCCTATGTGATGTTATGATACTCATTTACCATCTACGTACTTGTAGCTCTGCTGGTACACGGATTCTATCGACAATGATGTAAGCTACATTCTCCTTGAGCAGCTGATTTTTACATGCACTGACTTAGTTTTCTAGTATGTTATTGACTATGTCCCTGGATATTCTGACTCCCTCTTCATCTGTACGGGAGGCTCGTACGTTCCCCAACCTGGCTTTAATCTTGACTTTTTTCTTTCACAGAACCATTATGACTGATTTACTCCAAAGTGGCCATGCCTTCAAGTTCCTGCCCATTCTAGGAAGAGTAAGGAGCCCCTTTGCCATGGATCGATAGATCAATCCTTACTAGGCGGAATCTAACTTGGATTATGCAGCACGTTAAAAATCAGCTGGAGCGTGTCCCCGACCAATTTTCTTCGCTTTGGAAGTGGAGAGTGGTGCAGGCTGGTAAACCCAACAATGGCCTCTCGGAGGGGGAGAAGGGCCCCAGAAACATGGCTCGAATCGAAATGGCTCACCGTGAGTGTACCCTGGTTTTAGTTCATACGTCTAGGTTCGTTACTGACACGGAAATGCAGGCAGCGACTTTTCTGCGACCCCACAGTATTCAACAAAACTGTAAAGTTCTAGGGAGTCTAGGCCAGATACTCGTGCAAACATTCAATCAGGGTCGGTGGCAGGAAGCAGGACGATTCGCATCAAGGATGCAAATGTACATACATAGACCATGAAGATTGAAACATATCTAGCCAATGGGTCATTGAAACTGTTGAGCATGCCCATATCATCGTTGTTTGTAATCCACCTCAACATAACTTCTCACTCCGGGTGATCAGCCAATGTGAGTCTGGTGCAAGTGTTTGCTGTCCATAATCTCGACTTACAATCAGGGAGGTTACGAGAGCTAAAAAGGATCTCGACATGGGCCAACGCCCTCCCATACCTCAGATATCATCACAAGCCCCAGTATTGAACATGTGTAAGCCTTGTTAATATTATGTTATTATAGTGACTGGGATGCAGCTGTATAGGCCCAGACGTAGCGAAGGCCGGTGTGCCCCTCAAGAATGAGGCAGTGACGCATGCGCACTCGAGAAACCGTGCCGTCGGTTGCATCCACTCGTGATGATACTCTCTGGAGTGTTTTTGACTACTACGCTGGGGTCGATACAAGCTCTCTAATCCTTCTAGGATTTCGAGATAAGTTCGGGGCCGAGGTCGACGTTTTCTAGTGTCAGGGTCTCAGGCAAACCACGCCCTGACTACTCGCCATCGTTGAATTCCTGGCCATATCGTCTTCAATCTCATTTCTTAACAAACTTTGCTCATGCCTTGTGTATGTACGTACGAAGCCGGTCGCACAAAGCGACATCGGTCATGCCCCATCAAACGATAAACCAGACAAATCCGACGATTCTTGCCTCATCTTTACTGACTGGTGGCCTGCCGGGCCGACTACTGTGCAAGTGCGATCATAACATGGAGAATAGCTCTGCTAAAGATACCTAGTTAGAGTACTCACTACAACACAAATGGTCACAGCTTGGCGGACACAGTTCTTCCCGTGAAAACTACCCAGGATACAAACTTCGAAGTAGATGTTGGTTAGGCGAGGAATGCTCATGGATAATACGTCCCTACATCGACGTTTGGTGGACCAGCAAGACCATCCCAGCAACCGAGGGGCTGGCCAGAGGAAACCTGGTTTTCCGATTGGACGCCGTATTCTTCCGACACCTTTCCATGTCCTCCCATAGTCTAATGTTAAAACTTCTACCCCACCAGGAAAGAGTAAAATCCTTGTTTTTGATGTCTAAAGCCGAATCGTATTCTTCCGGACGATGTGGCCAATGGCTTTCCCCCACTTCCCCATATTCGCCTACAGCATCCCCAGATTTAAAGGTCTTAATAACATATAAGAATCATTAACAGCCAGGTTTCCCAAGTTATGATCTCAAGTCAACAACGAGATACCGTCTTTTACCAACATCAAACATTGGAATTGCCACAATCTACAAGTATGGGTATCAAGGAGGCATTTGCTCGTTCTTCGTTCGTTAAATATGGTCGCTCGATCAAGCAGCTGCCTCGAGGGACCATATTGAATAGGTCGCTGCTATTTTCCTGCTTGATTTATGCGTTCTCTTCTATTCCTTTGAGTAAGTTTCCCACTTCATTCCACCATCAGAACCACTGATGGGGTTTTCCTTCTGACGTGTCGGTTTTATAGCGTACGATCAGGGTTCCGCCGCAAATATCCCATCGCTCCCTGGCTTCGAAAAGCAGTTTGGTATCTCGTCCGGCGCAGATGCCGAAGCGATATCGACCTACATCTCAATCATTTATATCGGCTACACGGTTGGTGCAGCCTTGTCCTTTTTTCTCAACGATAAGATCGGCCGTCGGTGGGCTTACCGTGTGTACTCGTTCGTTTGTATCGTCGGCCAGCTCATTATTTGCTTTGCTCCCAACCTTCCAGGGCTTTATGTCGGTAGGATTATTACGGGCATGGGAATTGGGTCCTTGAGTGTGACTGGCCCAATGAGTATCGTTGAAATCTCACCAAAAGAGATCCGTGGTCTACTTACTGCGTGGTACACGGTGGCTATGGGCATTGCCTTGACCTCAGCTAGCTTCGGCGTGCTGGGCATCTACAAGGATATCCCATCTAGCAAGTTGCAGTACCAGATCCCAGCTTTTGCCATTTGCATCTGGCTTTCCATCTGCATCGCAGCCAGCTTCTTCATCAACGAGTCTCCTCGCTGGCTCATTCTGGTAGGCCGCGACGAAGAAGCAGTACAATCCTTGACCGAATTGCGCCGGCTCCCCGCCGACGATCCTCGTATTACCACAGAACTGCACGATATCAGGGCTTCCATCGCCTCAGCACTCGGTGACGTCGAGGGTAGCCAGAACTTCTGGCTCATTGCCAAGGAAACTTTCACTGTCAAGTCCAACTTGCGCCGTCTGCAGCAGGTTTTGGTCTCTTATGCACTCGCTCAACTTTCTGGCGCCAATTCCGTAACAAGCTACTTCATTCCTATCATGGAGCTGCTGGGTGATATTGGTGGTACAGAGAGACATATGTTCCTCCATGGAATGTATGGCTTTGCTAAGCTGTGGTTCAGTCTTATCTCTGCGTTCTTCTTCATCGATATCTTAGGACGTCGACGATCACTTTTCATTGGTATCACAGCCCAAATGCTATCGCACATCTACATTGGTGTATACATCCAGTATCAGCAAGAGGGTCCTGTCCCTAAAGAGGCCTCAACCTTCGCTATAGTAGCCTTGTTCATCCACGCATTTGGATATGCCGTTGGTAAGTTGAGCTTTGTGCCCTTCAGGAATCTAGTCATACTGCATTGACTATATTCGACTTCATTTTAACTTTGCTTTGGACTTTACAATTAATTATCTGTTATGAGCAGGTCTCTTCATTCTGCCCTACGTTTTTGGTGGAGAGCTCTGGCCGAACCGTATCCGCTCATTCGGCGGAGCAGTTGGCCAAACCTTCCACTGGCTATTTATCTACGCGATCAAGTTCGCCTTCCCCCATATTCTAAGTTCAACAAACAACTGGGGTGCTTTTATCTTCTTCGCTGGCTTTTGCTTCCTAGGTTTGATCTACGTGTACTTGTTGGTACCGGAAGTTGCAGGCCTAAGCGTTGAAGAGATTGACGCAGTTTTCGAAGGTCCATGGCTTCAAGGTGTTCGGAGGTCAAAACGCAACGAGATTCTGGAAGCCAGTGAAAATATTGGCGAGGCTGACGCTATTTCCGTCAAGGGACAGTCTAAGGCCTAGGTCAAGAATTATCACTCCATGTTTGTACTATGGCGTCTGGTATAGCAGGGGAACGGGCCTTGTGCCAACAAGACGCGGAAGTTGATAGGCAGAAATTATGTATGAAGCGAGATTGATACTTTCCTTCTTACTAAGAGAATGCTCATCTTTCCCTACTTAATCATGAGACCCATGTTAGAAATGTTACACCGAATCCGCGTGCAGCGATGATGCATAACTTTAAGAGTACGGTATATCTAGGCTCATTGCCGCCGATCTGGGTTCCCTATTCTGTAGTTACTCCCTCAACTGTAGCTTGGTAGGCGCATTATCTAGGCACAAGTGGATATACCTAGAAACCCCGGGCCAACTGATACGACAACCATTTACGCCTCTCGGAAGTGGTACATTACTGAGTAGGGAAGCAATTTTTTACCACGGATGGTTATTCTTCAACTCAACAGTTTACGTTTCTATCAGCAGAATCGTAGCGTGACATATCGTCAGAGTAGAATGGCTCATGGGTCTGAATAACTTTTTTTGATACAAGAGACATGGAACGAAAAAGTATCAAAGGATTTGATAAGAGGCTTCATGTGCAAAACCATTGAGGAACCCTGCCAGAAGCCCATCCACGCCATCCAGAACTCCGGCTTCGCACATGTCATTTATCCAATGGCTCCAGCTGTTTTGGTCATCGGGATCCACAGTGACAATTTGAGGCTGTGGTGATGACGATGAGCAGTTCTTGTTGATCATCATAGTGATCGTACGGTTTGCGAGTGCTTCAAAAGTATCGCGATACGGTGCGGCGCCTTCCCAGCCCTCTGCTATCGCCACCAGCACCATTGTGCAATCAGTACACGTCCTGCTGACCTCGTCAGCTCGAATCGAGCGACAAGCTGTCGGGGCCGTCCAAATACAATGCAAGTAGGTTAATCCAGCAAGAAAAAGGCAATGAAGGGTCGCCCAGGTATATCTTATAGCTGTTCCCACGTAGAGTCGGCGGTACCCTTGACATATGGTCCTCGAAGCCTTGATGCATTCATCAAAGATACTACTGAAGCACTCATTGTACTCTTCCAAGTGACGCCGGTAAAGTAGGAGTATCGTGTAGTTGTAGTTCGTCTCGTACCATTCTCTCGTATTGAACATGGAGAGATTCTCCGTTGCCCTTGGTTGAGAAGGTGGAGCTGTTGCCAACCACGTATCTAAGTCTGTCCGCAGCTGCTGAACTTTTGTCAAGTATGTCTCGTCTTGGACTTTCGATCGTGATATATCAGAGTAAATAGATGTATGTATTCGAGCCCAAATGTGACGTAACTTGAACACATGTATGGCAGTTGACATTGTCGTCGACACCTGAGTGGAATCATCTCGAGGAGGGCTAGAGATTCCGAGGTCGGTGATGGAAATGTCATTGACATCCTGAGGGTACTGTACACAGCAGATGTTAGAAAAAGATATCAACTCGGCTTTTTAAATGTTTGTACCTCAGCATCGATCTCTTGAAGGGGAATACCAAGAGGCCGGCCTAGTCGTAGAGCAATAGTACAATCTATGCCGTGGGCGACCCAGAATACTCTCTTTTGCATCTCTTTCGACAGTGGGCTCACTGTAGGCGCGAGCCGCTTTGTGCTTCGATGATACCCAAGTTCAATGCACTGGCGCAAGGCGAGACCTGATAATTTCCTATGAACAGGTCAGACGTTATTCGCGATCAGTGCTGCCGTAAATGTTTACGTACCAGAGCGATGGCCCAATCAATGAGCGGAGCGAGTACATAGCATAGCATAGCAATGCCTGAATAGATTCAAGATTGTCCTTCGATAATACATCGGCATAGAGTTGGGCGGATATATAAAGTTGCTAATGGAATCATTGAGCCATTATAAGATGAGTTACAACAAAAGATGGCTAGACCTACCTTAGACAGCGACTGAGTATGAGGCATAAGAAGCGCAGCAATGGCATACACCTGAAATAGGATAAGTAACTGTCCTAGAGTCGTTTAGGACCAAATGCGCCCTTACCATGTTGATAAAGAACGATGCCGATGAGTATAGGCCAATATCTGTAAAGTCTGGAGGCGAATCATAAAGCAAAGTTTCCCATGTTCTGAAGGTCGGTTCGTGTAGAAACGGGTACTGAGGGTGGATGTGCTTGAAGTACGCGTTGCTCAATGTCGTGGCAACGTCATAATCTGGCAGCATGCACGGCGATGGTGACGAGCCACGTGTCTCAGTAAGGCTCGTTAGTTTCGGCTCAAATGGAAGATCACGACTAAGCGAGAAATTGATAATACGAGAGAAGGCAAACGTAGATGATGACCCCAGGTATTGTGGTTCCGTTTGAGTAGCCCGAAAGTCTAGCATGCCGACCTTGGAGGCTAAGTCGCTAGTATTTTCTGTTTGCTCGGAAGCGCCATGTGAGTTTGAAGGTGTATGGTCACCTGTGTCGCCTGCTGTAATAGATATCGGCGAGATTGTAGTTCGTGTAGGGGTCTCTTGCTGATGATGCTGGAGACTGGCGACTCTGCCTTCTAGTATCTCGAGATAGTTCCTGGGACGAGGTTGCTGAGTACGATGGTCCGGTACGAGGCATGCTGGAGGTGGTGAGTTCGATGTGATCGACCTTGAGAAATGATACTTACGAATGCCTAGTCTCTCACAATTACGACACGAGGAAGTCTGGTCATCACACTATGCTCACTATTAGGTTGCGTCCCCGAAAATGAAAGGCTTAAGGGTGACGCCACCTTCAGTTTCTTATCTTTGCAGTGAAGGCACGCTTGTTGCGCCCTGGTTCCAGGGATACGCCTCCGCCTTCGAATAGGCTCAGGTCTGCGGCCGGTTCTGTTGACTTGCATTGTCTTGACGATACGTGCCTGGCGGATGGAAACAGGGCAATCTCCGATGGCAAAGGCAGTGAAGGTTCCGAAAACAAACGCCGGGCATTCATCCGGATGATATGGATATAAGGCTTCGAAAGACCAATCAGAAATGGATGTTTAATGCCTTCCGATTGGCTAGCCGTATTCTTCCGATATCTAGCTCTGGAAGCTAGAGCTTATCGCAGCAAGTGAGAGCTACTAGCAGGGTTCTATGGTAGGAGCCTGTAGACTTGGCGATTCGTTACAAACATCAGTAGAGTTCTAGCATCACGCTGTAAACGAAAGCTTCTCGATTTTAAGAGTTCATCGTGTTCTCGCCGCAATATATGCTAGTCGAATCAAGTTTGTGACGTCGAGCAATTGTTCACGTTGGTGGAAGCAATTCAAGCCTACTTTGCAGTACTATCTAGAATTTGGACAACAGTCGCCATCTCGAACAACCCGGATCAATACATGACCAAACATCAGGCAAGTATCTTCACCATCATAAAACGGCTTTTTTTATGATAGAAGCTTTATACTTAATGGGCAAACCGAAAGTCCTTGCGTCTGCTTCCGGTGTCTTGAGTGGTCTCAAGATACTCTACTTGTTGCTTGCGGAAAGTTAGCATCCAGGGTAGATGTAATAGCACAAAGATTACTCACCTCTGGTGTCATTGCAGACCATTCCCTATCTCTCTGCTTGTTGCGCCACACATAATAGATCTTGGCGAGGATGTATAGGCAAATGTTCATGCAGCAAAGGGCCACCAGCTGTTTGTTACCTCGTCGGTCTGTGTCATTGGTTAGTCATGCATGATAAAAGACATTGCGATATCGCACTCACATAATGGCTTGTCATCATCACGATAGATGTTGGCACCAATGATGCCGCCAAACTGATTGAAAATACTGTGGATATTTAGAAGTCGATCAATAAGACGAGAACAAGGGGTCAATACTTATACAAGGCCGCAGAAACTGTTCGTGTGCGGACGGTGTTGGAGTTTCGACTGCACCAGGCTACCTGGATGGCGTGGGCTGCGTTTTGGTTAGTAAAGATTGACTGACACTTGATCATCAGGATCAGTTACGAACCAGAGGGGAATGATAGTAAAACTGTCAACAGGGAGTATTTGGCCCATGCCGAAGTTGACGCCGGCAGAACGTAAAGAGCGATGAGGTTGGGGAGCATCCAACATTGAGCAAACAGTCCAAAGTAGGCTCGGGTGTTCCATGCCTCAGACAAGTAAGTACCAATCAACATCTAAACCAAATTAGCGATTGTCATTCATCTCAATGAAGCTGCCCACCGTAACTCCTCCGAGGAAATGAGCTGGTATTGTAAGGAGATTTGAGTCAAATCGTGAAAACCCAAGACTTCTGAGACTCAGTGTGAGGTATGTCTCGGGTGGTCCTGAAGGAAGAAACTGGACTAGTGCAAAGATATAGATGGGCCAAAGATCAAAGTCGAGGAGAGACTTCCAGAGAGGTTTAAGTTCCACGCCTTGTCGATTGTGCATATCTCCCTTGGACGGATCGTCCCGCAAGATACGGTTGACCAAGATGGTCTCTTCGCGCTCAGTAAACCACCCCTTCTTGTTGTACCATGTCTTGGTCTGTGTCGGCGATGGAACTAAATTGAACCAAGACCATATACCGATTGTCAAGGTGATGAGGCCTTCAATAAGAAATAGCCATCTCCAACCTTCGTGGCCCTCGACTCCTCGAAGGCGTAACAAACCAAAGGCCAATAAGGGGGCGACTATATCGGCGACACGCAAGCTGAGCCAAAACAAGGCAAGACGGAAAGGAAGCTCGGTGCTTTTGAAGAAGTACGACTTGATGACATTAGCTGAGTCCATGTAGTTGGATGGCTGAGAGAGTACCAAATAAAGAATCACATCAGGGATAAAACCTCCTTGCAGCAGGCCTAGAAGAGCACGACAAGCCAAGAAGCTGGCTCTGCCCTGCAACCAGAATTGAGCCGCGGCAACGACGCTCCACAAGCACATGATGGAAGGGATCTATGTTATTGTCAGTTAGGTATGGTCAAAAGGGTCCAAATTGGCGAATTACCCATCGGTCGGGGCCTGTGCAGGTCAGTAACATGCCAGAAAATTGACGGATGTGCGCATACCGAGTTTCTTGCTGATAAGTTGTGATGGTAGTTCTGAGAAGAGGAAGGATAAACGGAAAACAGTATTGCCGAGGTTGAAGTCTTGCTAGAGTCAGAACCTTTTGTCCTACAATACCATAAGGCATTCATCATACCGTTTGTGTTCATGCCCAAGTCCTCCAGAAAATTGTCGGTATTGGCTTGGCTGAGATTGCCTCGATCGAGGTCCAAGGCAAAAAACGCAATTGCAGCCCACAATGTTACTTTCCAATCAAGTCTTCTGACCAGAGGCTAGGTTGACTCAGTTAGCCTAAGACTACAGTGGTTCTTGGGAGAAAACTCACCAACTCCTCAGCCCAGGTCCATCTGGCACTAGGGTCGAATCGATGGAGGTTCTCATATTTGTCTGTCGGGTGAAAGAATCTCGCGAGACGAGGATCATCGTAGACTGAGGGTTGGGTGGCAATCTCGTTGAGGTCCTTCCGATCCTTGGTCCTTTTGAACAAAGTGGTTACAGCAATTGGAGCAGGTTCTTTCTCCTGGAGAACACGAGCCTTATAAGCGTCGACTTGCTCAGTAGATATGGGTTCATCGATTTTATCGATGCTGCTTTTTGGCTCCTTTTCGGTGTCCTCGACAGAGTTGGCGGGAGGATGAGCGGCCATGGTGAGAAGTAGACGACCAAAGGCTTCAAAGAGTTCGATGGGATGTTAAAGAAAGATTATTGATGCTCAGGATCTCCTTTTAAAACAAAAGTAAGGCAATGGTTCCCGTGGATGTCGACATAGTTCTCAAAATCTCATCATCGCAGAGATCTGGGATGGTGCTACACCGGTCCATCGGCTCGCTGACCAGACATTTCGCATCATCGGCCGATAGCGACCGCCATAGGGCACTACCTGGCTTGGTGGCATGCGCCAGGCTCAAATTGTAGATAGCCACCTGTATCGGATACAGGGACATGTCCTAGCCAAGCCTTTTGCAGGCGTGTCAACCCCTTTCGCTAACAAGAACCTTGTGAGTGATGGCCCTCCGAAGAGTGATCTTGAATCAAAACTGTCAAATAGGAAAGGTTTCTATCACGACATATATATGACATTTTGCACCATGAGAACCGGCCTATGAAGAAAAGTCCCATTGGTGGCGACCTCCCGAGTCGCGGATTAAAATCCGCCTTGACACTCTTCCTTTCCCGTCAAAGTCGAATGGTCAAACAATATACAAAGGTCACAATAGTCAAAAATCTCTGACTACAATAGTAGTACCATCGCAGTACTCCTCGATTTCCTCAGTCTTGTGTCAAGAGCGGTAGAAGTCAAGATCTGTTCTCAGATGGTTGATGATTGAACAGTGATATAACGGTATCCGGGTGTTACACATCCGGGCCTACATATCCGAGCCGGATTTGTGAGAAGGTCGCCGCAGGGGCTCCAAAAGTCTAAACCTCAGGGGTCTTTTGCTTGCTCCGTTTCTCCACGGCCGACCAAGCATTAATTGTGGTTCTTTTCGCTTCGGTCCCCCGTACTTTCGTGGGGCCCTCACTTAGTTTGGTGTGAAAGGGCTTGCTAGATTAAGCACGTCATGGCCGGCCGTAGAAAATTCTGGTCCTGAGAAGAGGACGCTACTTTGACGACTAGAATCTTGTCTGGATATATAGTACAAAGGCTGGCTAGAGGAAGAGATAGCTATGCTTGCAACGTGTCAAATGCGTGTTGTCTTCTGAACCCATTCTTTCATTTCTTCCCTATCAAAAGTTACTCGCTTATCTCGTTTAAATGAGAGCAGACCTTCTACTGAAGCCTATGCTGTTTGGAGGGGCGCAACCTTCTCCCGATGAGCTAAATTGTCAAGACTTTGCTACAAGACTAAGCCTGCCAAACGTCACGGTTCACGAAACCAGATATGTTTCTGCTGGCACGAATCTCACTTTTCCGCATGACCATCCGACTTGCCGCATCAAGTCTCAGATTGTTGATACCGACATTTGTCAAGTGTCACTGACAGCAATCACTGGACTTCAAAGTCAAGTCAGGCTCCAAATCTGGCTTCCTTTCCAGTGGAACGGCCGGTTTCTTGGCGTGGGTAATGGAGGCCTGAGTGGCTGTATCAAATACAACGACATCAATTACGGAGTTTCGCATGGCTTTGCTACAATTGGGAGCAACAATGGCCACGATGGGGGCTCTTCTGGTTTGCCTTTCTATAACAATCCCGGAGTGATCCAAGACTATGTGTCTCGCGCTGTCCACACTGAAGCTATCCTGGGCAAGGCCATAACTGAGCAATTCTACGAGGCCAGACCACACAAGAGCTACTATCTCGGATGCTCCACAGGTGGACGCCAGGGGTTTAAGGAAGTGCAGGAATTTCCAGAAGACTTTGATGGAGTTGTAGCTGGCGCACCTGCTTTCGATCTGAATGCTCTGATGTATTGGACGGGTCAATTCTATCTCAAAACAGGGGGTCCTGAATCTCCGAACTTCATCTCAGCGGCTCAATGGGAACTTGTTCTTGAGGATGTGCTTAAGCAGTGTGATGGCATTGACGGAGTCCTGGATGGGGTCATTGAGGACACAGATCTATGCAACTATCGTCCCGAGGCACTGATTTGCAGCGGGGAACCCGACAATAACTGTCTCACAGGTTCCCAGACTCGAATTGTTCGAGCTGTCTTCGAGCCGGTTTACGTCGATGGGACTCTGGTCTATCCTCGGCTTCAACCTGGAGCCAAGTCCGCCCAACGTTACCTGTCTGGCAAGCCGCACAGCTTTCCCATCGACTGGTATCGATATGCTGTACACAACAATCCCGAATGGGATATCGAGAAACTCTCTTCCAAGGACTGGGAAGCTTCAACGAAGAAGAATCCTGGAAATGCCGCCACGTGGGAAGGTGACTTATCCCGTGCTCGAGACAGGGGGGTCAAGATTCTCCACTTCCACGGCCTGGAGGATGAGGCAATAAGTAGCGATAATTCGGCTCGCTATTACAACCACGTATCGCAGACGATGGGACTGTCATATAGTGAATTGGATGAATTCTACAGATACTTTCGGATCTCAGGGATGGCTCATTGTCGAGGGGGAAACGGGGCGAGCTTTATTGGTGCTAATGAGGAAACATTTGCCAATTTCGATCCAGCAAGCAATGTCCTTGCTGCCATCGTTGACTGGGTAGAGAACGGAAGAGCTCCCGAGACAGTACTTGGGACTAAATATGCGGGCGGGTCCAAAAAGTCTGGCAAAATTCTGGCACAGAGAAGACATTGTAGGTATCCGAGGCGGAACGTGTATCAGGGGTATGGAGATACTGCCCTGCCCGACAATTGGCATTGTACATAGACAACATTTCGCGGATATCGTGGTCCAAGCCGAGAATGAGAGATCATATTAATGTCAAATGACAGGATTTCAGTCGCCACGGTTCTCAATACAGAGCTAATTGCTTTCGCCACAATTGGGGGCTTCCGCGTAACGCGCGGGATGCGCGGACTGCCCCCATGTCATCAACGACAGCAATCAAAAGAATTTGCGGTGACCGAAGCCGACTCTTCCAACCTTGGAATCGGGAGCGAGCCCGGGGCTTGCCAGTCTTGAGTGAAATTTCCACTATTGCTTCATCACTCATCACAAACAGTTCATCGCGCCTCCAAACTCAATTGTTATCAGTTATCTTGTGTTTTGTCGCCAGAAAGATAGATTTATTCATGTTGGCGTACAGCGTCCTGGGAGTAGTCCCTTCAACCCGCTGATCATCTCATTAATGTCTGACCATCCCTTTCTTCTACTCAAACTTGATACCAGTTGTAATTATCTCATATCCGTTGCCCTCCTTGACACTAGGATTCTCAGGATCCGGATCGAACCTATCTGGAAGCGGAATGTCCATCCTCCCATTTCGCTGGGCATTGTAGATACTTTGGCCATCACGCCACAGCCACAAATCTTGTGTTTCATATTGCCACTTTTCCACTAAACGTCTCATTTCCTTGACTACGTCACCATAATTTGGGTCGCTTGCCAGATCTTTGACCTCCTGGGGGTCATCCTCGAGGTTGTACAACTGCTCTGGCTGTCGATACAAGTAGTCTCTTAGTGTACGCGGTCCGATCATGACTGGACTGGTGTCCATATTGCGCATATCCTCATAACTCAGACTGCCGTACAAATCCAGTGGAAAAGGGAAAGGTACCTGCCACAATACGTTGCGGTGGTACTTGTACTTCCTGGTTCGGATTACCCTCGTGGGATAATGGTGCTGAATCTGGTGGTAAGTATGCGAACAGAAGACGAACTGGTCCCATTCGTCATCATCAAGAATACGGCTCTCGTCGAGGATGCGCAACAATGACCGGCCACGGCGGGGCGGACTCTTCTCATTGATTCGATAATCAAGAGGTAGCCCTACCCACTCAAGTGCTGTGGGTAGGACATCAAGGAATGAGATGAGCTGTGGGCTAACAACTCCGCCCTTGTGGCCGGGGCAATGAACAATCATGGGTAAGCAAATACCGGCGTCGTACAGAGTTGTTTTAGCATTGACAAAAGGGGGGCCGTTATCCGAGAGAAAAATGACAAGAGTGTCGTCCGCGAATCCTTGCTTGGCAAGGCGGTCGAGAATGAAGCCGACGCCCTGGTCCATCCGATGGATGGACCTATAATAATGCGAAAGCTCTTGGCGTAATCCCGGACAATCAGTCAGCCAGTTGGGTGGCTCGACATCTTCAGTATTGACTTGGATGTCCTTGATCCTCTCGTCCAGAGGGCCAATGTCGTTACCGAATCCACCTCTTGTTAGGTCGCGATGAGGGTCGTGAAATGCGGCCGTGAGGAAGAAAGGTTTGCCTTCTTGCTTAGCACGCTCCATGAAAGTCTCGCATCGGTCGGCCATCCACGCGACATCCCGAGGTTGATTCTTCTGCGTCTCTTCGCGGACGTGCCAAGGATAGACTTCAGGTGGTCCTACGTGGCATTTAGCAACGAGGCTGGACTTATTAGCTAATTTAACTTTTCATATCAGGGGCAGAAATGAGGTTTTGCAGCAACTCACCCGGTGAGGAAGCCGGCATTGTTGAACAGAGTCACGTTGCTATCAATGTGTTTGTGTGTTGTGAAAAAGCTTTGCAGGAGGCCATATTGCCCGTTCTCATGGGTATGGAGGCCGGTATAGATGGTGCTCCTGCTACCGCTACACGAAGCTGTACTCGCAAAAGCGTGGTCAAAAAGAGTGCCTTCGGCGGCAAGACGATCTATATTGGGCGTCTTGACGGATTTGCAGCCATAGCATCCTAAATACTTTCCCAGGTCATCGGCAATCAGGAGAAGGACGTTCTTGTCTGACTTTGGGCTGGTCATGGCGAATCTTGTGAAGGGCAAACAGTTGTCGTGACAGCTTGAACGATGGATAAATGCTGAGAAGAGATTTTCCAACTCAATCAACACGTGCTCTCACGCCATCTCCATCCCCGCCCTCTGCTGCTCCACCTCCTCATGGATCTGAACGGTATGCAGACAGTTGCAGCGTGCAGCGGAGAAGATTTGACTCGCTCTGAGCTCAACCTCTCCGTGGCCCAGTCCAGTCCAATTTAGCGCCTCGGCGGTACTGTTTTAGAATGACAGGGAAGCTTTCATAGTCTACAGAGGTACCGAGCAGTGATACAAGGAGCTCACACGGGCTAAATTGTGGCTTCCAGTTAGTGCTAAATCGAGCCACCCTTGCCTCCCATTATACCCAAACTGATGCTTTGAGGTGGGCGACCGTTCACTTCCTTGACGAACAATTGGCCAGAGAAATAAGTAAAATAAACCTCAAGATTTGCAATATTGATAGAGACGAGCCTCCCCTCCTCCCCCGGGGTTGAATCATCAAGTCCCTGCGTAGACAGGCCACAGTCCTGGCTTGATGAACAAGTCAAAAACCTCTGACCCCTCTCGACTTGAAAGAAGGACTCCACCTCAGCGTTTTATGACCACATTGATTCTCAGATCAACCATCTCAAACGAGTGCATTCTCAACCGCGCTCATTCTCAATCTCTATCGTTTCTGTGTTGCCTGGCCCTGTGGTGGTGCTGGTAAGACCCACGGTGCTCATCAACGTACACCAACCAATAGTCATCACGTTTCAGGTATCCCCGTGGCTTCTGGTTAGGCTTGGGATTTCTCTCTTAACCGCAAGGCTCTTCCTGCAACTAAAAACTCAGAAGCGCCGACTATTGATAAGTGATGTCCCAACATGCGCCACGTCAGTTATCGGTATCGCGAGCATGTCCTTCACTATGCGATTTGTTCAACTAGGTGCTCTGGAGCCGCAGGTATTATCGGCTCTGGATGGGCTCAAGAGCGGCCAAGAAGAAGATAAGAAGGGGGCTCTCAAGGTTCGTCCTTCATCTGGTTTCTAACTATGTCATTGCCTTTATACTGATGACCTGCGTTGCGCTGGGCTCAGTTGCTTTGGTATAGTAACTTCCCATCCCACTCGACTCTCTGCCTAGATATGCAAGGCATCGCTTCCCGCGGTATACTTTCAACTTTTCACTATATTTATGACTTTTGCCATTGTATCCGATATCACAACTATCCCAGTGACTATCTCAATCAAAGAGAAAAAGGGATAAGAAGTAAAGATTATCAGCTAAAACCCTACATCTTCCTTTCCGATAGATAAATAATCTACTAGGTTTTTTAATAGTTTTAAAAGACTTAATAATAATAGAATATCTATTATAATAATAT
>JAPERM010000380.1:0-142248 GCA_030411635.1 Fusarium sp. MBC 119 | reverse complement strand
CTCGCTTATCAACCACGTTATACAAGAGTTAATTCAGGCAATCGCGGGTGAGTCACGTGATGGGGCTCTGTCATGTCAAAATAGAATCCAGGTACCCGCGGATCCTAAATCTCCGATTTCGGCTCGGAACGTTCCGTTTCCTGCCTCTTATCCCGCTGAGGTATCGGCTGCTTTTGACCCGGACCTTACTGATGTTTGGTCATCTGATGGTATTTGTATCTCATGTCAATCCAACAGTCGGCCGATGATCTCAAGTTCTTCCAGGCCACCTTTTCAGTGGGCGATTGTAAAATGTAACTTCCAATTTGGATGTGATTAGCTACAAAGCTTATGAACCTAATTCATCTTAAAGCCCCCTGCGATTTTTATCATACTATGGTATTTCTTGCGAGCACAGTTCTCTTAGATCCCTAAATCCAGAGTAAGAAACTATGAGGTTAACACAGCCTGCAAAAAGTACATCCTGAATTTCAAGTTTTCAATGGTATAGGGTAACAGCCACCCACGTGAGGTTAAATATATTAAGAAACATTTTATATAGTGCCTTGTATCTGATAAGAAAAGTAATAGGATATGGGATATAATTAACGAGTAAATTACTTATTCGTCTTATGTATGGTAAATTAATCTGAATCAATGTCTATTCCTGCCAACTTGACCGAATTTAGGAGTTCAGACCCCTGCTAGTCTGAATCCCGCTTTCACCCATCCATCTTCTTTTCTGTTCATCCTACGATGGCAGTTTGCAAAGATAGCCCCATCAGACTTTATGGTAATTTCAAGTTGCACAGAACTCGAGGCTCTACCAGCGTCTCCCTGGCCACAATGGAGAAAGCTTGCTTGGTATCGACCAAACTCGCTTCCAGAAACGTCTGAGGAGTTGTTGCTGGTGTAGGCCCCACATCCAGCTCTTTGCCCCACGATTGGAAAGACGCCGGCTCCAAGCTACATTTATCGTAATGGGTGATGGATGAATTCTCTGAATAATTTCTTTGAAAAGCTTTATATCTGTAACTATTCACATTACTTCTTTATCTTGCCTACCATACCTTGAACGAGCTTCTTAAAATCTCCTCTCCGTCCTGAAGGGGCCGCTTGTAAAGCTGGGGTTCCGTGGATGGTTTGGTCTACCTGGGCGGCCTCTATACCCATCTTTTTTTGCAGGAGACTTTTTACCCTGACTGAGTATTCAGGATGGATGTTATCTTTCCCGTTCCACACTTCCAAATCAGCAAGTATATCTCTGAGGGGGTCTAAACCAAATGTACATTTCTCCAAAATGAATTCAACCAGCTCTAGTCTTCCCTCCTCGTATTGACAAAAGTCTAGGAGGATGTGCGGCCTCCCTTCAGCGCCCAAGGACTGGCGACCAAAGGCTGCACTGCGAAGCAACGAGGATAACGCAAGCCCGGGTATAAAAACGTCGGGCTTGCTCGATATCTTTGCTTTGACGTATGAAGGAACAGGAACTTGCGAGCAGAACCCCAAGAACCAAACTAGGGAAAGAGCATCTCGGGTGTATCCGGGTTCATTCACGTGTTTTGTCAGGCTGAGCTGAGGGTCCGCGATGAACGTCCAATGTGGAGCTTTAGAGAGGCCAGGCGGCGCTGAAGCTAGAAGATCCTTGCAAAAATCGTGCTTCATGAACATCTTTCTTTGACGTGAAATCTTGGTCATTGCTAAGTTCACTCTATCGAGCAGCACCACGAGCTTCGAAGTTTCAGCACCAGTGGCATATGCGAATGCCATTACGGGAAAAACAGCGTCTAGGAAACTTCTGGGGTTGAAGGAAATCACAGCCGACGCGTTGTGAGCCACTGCGGATATCTGGATAGTAATCGCTTTTAGCAGAGCGAAGTCGGGCTCAAACTCGGGACTTGTTCTTGAGCAGATCGTCTCCCAATTCCCTAGGACCCAGTCTCGGCCTGTTCGATGCAAATAGTCAACGCGACCATTTGCATATATGTCCACGAGGCCCTTTGTTCGGCTGTTGATTCTCCTCTTGATGTTCTTGCAAGCGTTACTGGCAGTAGTCTTAGTAACACTGTTGAGATCAAACTCGCATGGAATATCTTTGTCCGCCAACCATAGCGTCTGAAGAAAGATTGGGTGGTCCTGGCCTCGCATAGCCTCGATGAGCTGGAAATACTCCGACGCTTCGGCACGAAACTTGGGGTCTATGCGGTTCCAAATCCTCTCAAACAGCTTGGCAACATCATCTGGAATACCATCCAACGTGGCTTGCAAGTTGGAAAGTCTAATGCCCTCAGTCAAATCCTCGAGCCAAAATTCGACAACAATCGCGACCCATAGGAAGACACCTTGTGCTTTGTCGACAACATCCCTCAGGAGCTTGTCAACCTCGCCCGGGAATATTGCTTCCAATTCTTGAAAACCGTCGTTTTGGCTGAACTTGTCACGAACAAAGACTTCGATATCCTCCTTTGTCAAGTTCTCGACTTTCAACATCGGCCCTCGTCCATATTTGTCTTCGAAAACGTTCCAAGGGCGGCTACTAACACACACTTTGACCCCTTCGTGCACGTTCATCCGATGGAAAAGGTTGATCAAGTGCTTATGGTCCCCTTCAAACTCGTCCAGTCCATCAATCAGTAATGCGAGGTTGTAGTCTTTTCCGGCTTTGGATGCCAATAAATCGAAGCAGTTGGTGAGTTCGTCGGTGGTCCATTCTGGTAATGATACTTCAGTTCCAAGTATCTGCAGTAGAGTCCATCGTCTAGGATGTATCTGAGGGATGAGGTCTGGGTGGGCACTTAAGACTTGGTAAAGCAAGGTCCTCAAAAGGCCTTCGGAGGTCTTTTGCAAGTTAAGGCCGGCATTCCAGAAATAGAATCCGGCGACGATGAGTGGCAAGTTACCCGACCACCTTTTGAGATGGGAGCGGAGAGACGTTTGGCCAAGAACGTGCTTCATCAGGGTGGACTTTCCGGCGCCTGGCTTTCCCGTGATCCAGTAAATATCTTTCGACTCGCTTTCAAGCCACTTCGAAAAGTCCGACCATAGCGGTTGGCCGTCATCACCGACCTGGGGCTCCCTGAATATCCACTCAAAGGTCTTGACGTGTGCTTTCGGGATAGCCAACTCTCGAGCGGCGATTGTGTTGAACAAAAGACTTTCGATTATGGTCGTGTTAATCTTCTGAATTTGGAGTTGATCTCCGATCTTGGATGTATCGGGAGGTGTTGGATTTGGCAGGGACTTGGAATTCCAGATGACGCTGACAAACTGATTGGCGCTTTCATTGCTTCTGTACGACTTGTTGTTAAGCATGTTCGCGAATTGCTGGCTGAACTTTCGTGTGGTCTCGTCAATGCGGTCCAAGTTTCGCATCATGTCCGCTTGGTGTTGTGCGAAAGCAGACACACTATCCCCTCTCTTGCTTGCCTCATCCCTGAGATGAGAAGTTAGCTTGAAGACTCCTGCCAAAGATGCACACCCTACCAGATGAATAACAAGAGAGCCGTGTTGATCTCTTCTCTGATCCTGTCTAGTCGTTGTCGCATCCTCTCAATGTCGCCGGCAGACCAGATACCTTTGATTACGACCACAAGACTGCTCACGGCGCGATCGAATCCATGATCTCCCGTGGCTTGATGTTTCGAAATAGCGTTCTCAAGCTGGTGACTGATATCCTTGCACTCAGAACAAAGGCGAACAAAAATCTCCTGGGAACTCCCGGCAGGGACACGTTTCAGTAAATTTGACTTCTCTTCCAGGACGCTGCTGAGATTCGAGAAGTTAGCTGCTGTTTCTGAGAGCTCAGCATTTCGTGAGGTCCTCCCGACCGAAGAGCTGTAAGCCTCTTTGGCTTCTGAAAAGACACGGCTTCCAAAGTCGACGAACTGGACTACACCAGCGACAATGCTTAGTATACTCAAGGGGTCCATAGTGATACGCAAAGCATGGAAGTGATAGCAATGATGAGGGGTTGTACCAAATAATGACGGCGATACGAGTTTTTTATCCCTTGTCTTAGGTTACACACGCCAAGCGCGGACGGAGTCAGTCTCACGTATTTGCGTCAAGGTGGGGAATTAAATGCCTGCTTGGCGTGAAAGTGGCTGGCTGGCAGTGTAGGAGATGGCGCCCGCCTGCAAAGACGAGTTGGTCGTACGGAGTGAAAAATCTTCTGACTGGCCGTAGCCTTGAAATCTGTCGAGTATTCACCGAGGAGAACTTGGAGCTCCCGGATCACTCATTGGTCATTCTCCCTCGCCATGGCGATCATTCGTAGCGGCATTGTGCCGGGTTGCCGATGAGGCGGAGGGGAATATTACTCTTGGGCAGGAAAGTCGGCCGGAAATAGGGATTGGAACGAGTATTCCGAAAGGGATTGGCAGCAGGACCGAAAATGCGTAAGTCGCAGACGATGAGGATGGTATGGTTATTTAGCCGCCAACGAGGCCGTCAGCCACCCATGCCTTTTTGCCGCCCTCAACCAAGCGACTAGTATTACCTCAGGCATTTGCCTCCAAAAACCGCAAAAGGAAGAGATAACAAGAAGAGGAAAGGAGCGTGTGCGTGCCGGGACAAGCACTGGTCGACCTATGACCTATCAGCAAGAGAGTGAGCCAATAGTTGTGAGAAAACGCCTGCTGGTCTGCCTGTGTGACACACTACTGACACACCGTAACCGCGCGTTATAGGCTCATCGCCTGACCGGCTGCATGAGATGATGTGGACCAGATCAAGGATTGCCCAAAAATTCCAAAAGCTGAACTACCTTGTGATTTACAATGCGTTGCGATGACGCAGTGGCTGATCTCACTGCATCAACTCCATCTCAGCCTCGTTTCTGTTTCAAGAGCCTAAACGTAGCCGCCATGGTACCTCTTCCTTAACTTTCTTTTTCAATACCCCTCAACACACTCTGCTGACGAAGACACGAAATCAACAGCAAGACCTCATAAACGGCGGCAATGACAGTAAGTAGATTTATTCTTGTACTCAGTGGCTCGCAACGCTAACAGCAGGCTCAACTAAAAAGCACGTCGAGTCCCAGTACGGCCTCCAAGTCTTGGTCCCCAAGCCGGGGGCGTCGGCGACAACACGTGAAATCGAGTATGTTTCGAGCTATGGCCTTAATACAAGTAGAGGTTTCTGACATGCAACAGCATTGTCTTTGTCCATGGTCTTGGAGGAGACTGTCTCAAGACATGGACGTATCCAGGAAAAGAGCTTCCTTGGATCGCCGACCCAGAATTCTTGGGCGAGAAAGTGTACAATACCGCGCGTGTCATGACATTTGGCTACAACTCCAACGTCTTTCGGAACGTCACCACGAACCGCATCACCGATCATGCCACCGACCTTCTTGAAGGGCTGTGGGCCAACAGATACAACTGCAATGTATGGACAGACTCTCAAAACACAACCTCTTAGTTGACTGCTGGCTAACTCCACGCAGGGACGCCCGCTGATATTCATCGCACACAGCCTGGGGGGACTCATCGTGAAACAAGTGAGTGGTATCGAGGAAATTCCTTTCGTAGCCATCGGGATTCAACTCATCATTAACCTCCTATGTTTTTCCTTAGGCTCTCGTTCTCTGTCATGATGAAGACCGGTATAACGATATCCAGGAAATGACGCGAAGTATAGTCTTCATGGGTACACCCCACGAGGGGTCCGACCAGGCGGCTCATCTCAAAATCGCCCAAAAGATCGTTACCATGTTTCGTGCGACACATGACATGGCCAGCATTACGAAAGAGCTCGAACGGTACTCAGCAACAACAATGGACATTAACAAATCGTTTATGCGAAAGGCGTCTAATGACAAGACGCTATTATGTTTCTTCGAAACCATTCCTACGCGACTGCCGCAGGGCGAACGATTAGTAAGTCCTTCTCACACAATACCATGTGTTACCATCATTAATTGCCGTTATCTGTAGATTGTACATCAGGCCTCGGCTGTACTGAACGGGAATGGGGCTAGAAGTATCGGGATGGCGTGCAACCATCAAGAGCTATGTAAATTTTCGTCACCGGCCGAAGCGCGATTCCAATCTATCTTCTGGCTGCAGGTTAAGATACTACTAGACGAGGCTGTGGAATATGCAGCGAAGCAGAGAGTGCAGGAGCTAAAGGAAGAGGAGATGATGTCCAAGTTTCAGAGTCTGAAAGGCTCTATTACTGAGCCAAGTTAGTCATATCTCCAGGCAATCTATTCTTTTCAATGATCACAACCACTAACAATTTTTAGCGACAAATCAAGCTGAACAATGTATGTATTGATCAATATACCTTTCATTCGTCAATGGGGCAACAAATCGAACGAACCTTTCAAGAAGCAGTTTTTAATCCGTGGCTGATTCGAAACGGTCTTGAAATTGATCTGTCGTGCAAGGTTCTGGTGTACCCTAGTGACATACTAAGCTAAAATGATAAGTTTATAAGAAACGGGAAGCTGACAATTGTTAGCCTGCGATGAGGCTGCCAGACAAGAGTTCCTAGCATCTATGTCTGGGTTCACGGCTGCCAACTTTGCAGATAACCTAGCTGGTCCTCAACCAGGAACTTGTACCTGGATTGAGCGCCACAAGATATTTCGGGATGGTTGGACGAATGCTCCAGAAAGCAAGCTTTTGTTTATTACAGGCGCGGCAGGATGCGGAAAGTCTTGTTTGGCCAAGCACATACGAAACTATCTTCAGCGAGAATTTACCAAGCCCAACTTCGTGTTGGCTTTCTTCTGCAACAATACTCGGATCCATCAGAACGAATCCCCCATCCTACAGTATTTTCTCAAAGAACTTATCAAAGAACAACCAGCTTTCTTTGACAAAGTTGATCAGCGGTATCGAACACTCACCATGGCAGCCGACACCTTCCGCCTGGAATCGTTGATGGAAATCCTGAAAAGTATCTTGAAGATCAAACAGGAGAGGAAGATATTTCTCATCATTGACGGCCTGGACGAATGCGACCCCAGCTACACCAGGAAGCTTCTGAAGCTACTTCAATGGATGTTAGAAGAAGATGGACCAGGCAGCGTACGGATAGGGAACGTGGCCAGGATAGCAATTCTGTGTCGGCCATCACCTGATATCGAAGGGTGGGCATTGCCCCCTCTGCACCTAGATATGCCAGTCAGCCACACAAAAGACGATTTGGCTAAGTTTGTGAAGGCCAGTCTACAACGCGGAAATCTCTTCAGCCGGTCAACACGCAAGATGCTCGCCCCCTGGGTGATAGATCGAGCAGGGGATTCTTTCTTGTGGGCTAACAGCGTCATTGAGGACATAGAGCAATTGAAAGATGCGAGCAAGAGTGGCATTATAGAGTTTCTCAGCAAGTGTCCGCGGGATATGGAGAGGTATTATGATGGGACACTCACGGACCTCCAGGTGTCAAGCGATGAATTGGTCCTCACCATTCTCGATATAGTCCTCTGGGGAAGAAGGCCTCTAAGCATTGGAGAACTTCGCGCGGCTGCTAGTCTAGCCCTCGTTAGAGACCTATCTGGAGTTGATCTGGTTGGTAAAATGCAAAGAAGCTGTGGAAAGCTACTTCGCGTTACCCCGGGCAAAGATCACGAGGATGAAGTGACTTTCGTTCATCACACTCTTCGCGAGCTTCTCGTTAGAGGTCGAGATGAAAAGGAGGGCCACAGGCTAATGGCCAGAATATGCTTGCAGTATATCATCATGACAGGTCAGGAATCAGACTATGAGCTCTACAACTCAATAAAGGCCGGCAAGAGACTGGAGACCCTATGCGAGGAGCTAGGAGGCTCCCACCGTTTTCTCGAATATGCAGTAACAGCGCTTTTTGAGCACACGCGGCTCGCGAATAACAAAGTTAATGATCTTCTGCCTCTATTCGACGTTTTTTTGCGGGGGTATTACCGCTTTTACCGTTGGTGGTATTTCACGGTGATGATATTCGATCAGCAGGTACCACTTACCCACCCCCCTCCGTTCCTTCATACACTAGCCTATAGAAGGGTTATCAATCTCTTCGAAATGACAGACGTGCTTGACCCCTCACTTCAGGGAACTCTTGCTGGTATGATCGCCTGCTTTTGGTCCCGGTTCAGTTACAGCCTTATGCTTCGGGAAACTCCGGATCGCCTTGTGTTGTACGAGTCGGTGCTGGAAAGAGATTGCCACGGCCGTACCCTCCTGCACGCTGCCGCTGCCGATAATTCTTTCAAGTTCGCCTATCTTTGGAGAGACCACTCGACAGAAATTGACCCAGAAGACAAAGACGGCTATACACCGCTATTTTATGCAATTGGTGGCGAATTTTACGAGTTTGTCACGCTTTTGATGGACTGGGGTGCAGACCCCTTCCATACATCTCGTGAACTTACACCACTGAAAATGGCTGTTGACAGTCTTGATCATAAGATGATTTCGACTTTACTGGCTAGATTTACTCGGCCACAATCAGGCGAGAAAGGATCATCTCACGCAGACTTCATTCCTCAAAGCCTTTCTGATCAGACAATTGCTTTCCAAGATCTTTCACCATCGAAGCAGAACGTTTCCGAGCTTGATTCAGCCCTGCGCATCGCCGTATTTAGGGGGCGGGAAGATCGCGTGAGACTTCTACTCGATCGCGGAGCCGATCCCAAATCAACCGATAGTCATTTTCTGGACGACGATGCTTTCTTGCTTGGTATGGCAATCAGTCGAGAGCTTGATGCAATATTCGACATGCTACTGAGCCACAGTGACCTCGAGACTCTTGGCAACCTTGGAAACGCATTGCATTATGCCATCGCGATTAATCGTCAAGACTACGTTGAGAAGATCATTAATCAGTCTCGCCTCCAAGGGCTTGGAGAGACCTACCTTGATAGTCGCTCACTAAGTCATGCCCGTAGTCCGGGCATAATCCTAGCAGCTTTATGCGGGAACTACGACATTATGAAGCTGCTATTAGAGAATGGAGCCTTGCCTGATACAGTCAACGACAATGGATCAAATGCCCTTCACTGGGCTGCAGACATGAATGCGCAAGCCCAATGCCAGCTCTTGATAGACTATGGTTGCGATGTTAACATAGCAGACAAGAGCGGCAGAACGGCCTTGTTATTCGCGTGCTCTGCAGCTGCCGAGGGTGTTGATGACTTCGTGGCGACGCTCCTCGAGGCTGGTGCAGATCCACAGATTCAAGACCGCGCGGGTCAGCTCGGACCACTGCACTCCGCTGCAGGGCACGGGTATACCAATGTGATCCAAAAACTACTCGCCCATCACAGACCCCCTGATATGAATGCGTGGGGCAAGGCTTTTCCGACCCCCTTGCATTTTGCCATATGGGGAGGTCACTCTGACACTATCAAGTTGTTACTTGAGAATGGGGCCGATGTGAACATAATCCTGTCAGACTATTGGACTGCAATGCGCACAGCCGTGGCAACCGGGAATTTAGAAATTGCCGAAATACTCCTTTGTCACGGAGCTGACTTACGAGAGGGTGGCAGGATGCCATGGTCTTCTTTACATATGTGCGCTGCCAAAGGGGACCTTGGAATGCTCAAGCTTTTGACTACGGGGCAACCCCTAGAGGTCATAGACCTGACGAGCAGCTCGAATATAACGGCGCTATGGCAAGCATGTTCGAATGGGCACTTCAAATGTGCTATGCACTTGATCAAGATCGGCTCTGCCATAGGGCTTCGCTTTGGCACGGAATCACTGCTTCATGCTGCTGCTTTCGGCGGTAATAGGCATATCATACGACACATCCTATGGAAACATGATTTCGACATCAACGACTTGAACAATGATGGACACACCCCTCTAGCGATTGCCTGTCTCAGGGGAAATCCACAGGCGGCTACCACCCTTATACGAAGAGGCGCAGATCCCTTCGCAGGAAACTCGATGCCAGGGAGTTCTGTACTATTCTTGTGTACACAGTCTTCATCCCTCAACGGTTTTAAGATTACCAAACTTCTACTTAGAGGCCATCGTGCACAGGACTGGGTGTTTCGCCAGAGAGAACTCGACCTGGCACTGCTAAATTCGGTTCGCTGGGGGTGCATTGCCACATTCAAGCTTCTTCTTGAGAACGGTGCTGATCCGAACGCCCGTAGGGAAGAAGATGATTTGAGCTGCCTCTATCTGGCCGTCCGTCTTGGCCAAGCAGATATCACAAGGGTTTTACTTAACGATCCACGCACCAACATATTCTCAACAGACTGCGCGGGGCGTACGGCACTTCACATTGCTTGCATGTTCAACCGTGTGTCGATCATTGTCATGTTACTGCTAGAGGTTGAGCAGGAAACGTCCCCGTCCGCGGTGGACAAGCTTTTGCGCGCCAGAGACCTATATTCCTGTCAAGGACTTGACTACAGATTTCTTTTGAGCAAGCTCAACATCCGAGAGAATCTCAAAGATGACCGTGGGCTATGGAAACTGGCTCAACTCCAGAAGCTGCTTGAGAATGTAGAGGGATATGAAAGTGGAGACTCGAAGTACTCCTCAATTGGCAAGTGTCTAGTCTTCATTGGCGACGATAAATATGCTATTGAAGCTTACCAGATGTGCCATAAGTGGAGTAAGGTTGGAAAAATCAATCTCGATATGGACTACTGTTGTCATAATTGCGGAGTCAGTACCCCCATAGGTTCTTCAAGAATGGTGTGTCGGGTATGTGCTGATCTCGACCTCTGTGAGAATTGTCACGTCTTGTATGAACATGGGAGTGGTTCAGGGGATGTATGTGACGGCCATGAGTTCTTAAGGGTGCCCTTCGTTTCCGAGAATGAGTTGCAACCTCAAGTTCTGGCACACGAAGGGACTTCGGGTTGGCATCATGTGAGGACAGCCGAAGATGGCAATGCCTTGATAAACGAGCTGAAGAAAAAGTATTGTGCTAGTTCAAGTGTACGAGGTGGGGTGGATTTGGATTGTGTTGGATCTGAGTCAGAGGCTCCCCTTTGGCCCTGCTTTACTAGGCGGATGGATCTGTCGCAGATGTTTACGGCCAACCTGCGGCTTTCTGTAAGGACTTTGGGTTTTAGAAGAGGAAGTACTGGAGGATCACAGGGCTGCACAACAGATGCAGTATCGCCAGCCGATGAGGTATAAAAGAGACAATTGTTGTGCTTACGAGATGCATCGGCTCAGACAGGCGATGAGGCTTGGCTAAGATTAGAAAGCATATTGGATGGACTAGGAAGTAGCGGTTTCTCAGGGGTTGCACAGCTTTATACGATTGAACTTCCTATATTGAGGGGGTCCTTGCGGACAGTTTCTTAATTTGGTGATCTGCTAACTTTTATGCCGACCGCCTACAATGTGTGCGCATATTCTTGCTGTCAGCGGCACTCTATTCAATGTTTGAGTGGCCTTCACATCTTAGTAGTTTAAATGTCTGCATCGCGCTCAGACTATACGGGTGGTCGAAAGAATGAGAGAACTGGAAAATATAAGGAGAAGCACCTTTATTATTAGTCTCATATATGCATGATAAATATGCTGGTACCAGTGCGGCTATGGAGCATGGTTGATCCCTGGCATTCCCAGAAAATAAGATGGACACGCGGACGCAACAGCCAAGAATGGTTCAACGTTCTGTGACATATAAGCTTGGATAGTCTATCCTCAACCCGTATTTCATCCCACCATTGCTGACTTTCAATGAGAGCCATGATTAAAGTCCTTCCGCAAACTGTGGAGGCTGGCCTTGTGGTTCTATGGCAATTGACTTGGTCGCCAAAAACTCTTCGATCCCAAATCCTGCATTATTGCTGCCCCAGCCGCTGCTTTTCCAACCTTGAATCGCCATCAAGGGGGTATCTCCTACAGTCGACCCGTTAATATGAACCATGCCTGCTTCCAACTTTCGAGCTAAAGCTAGACCAGTCTGTATATCTTGAGTCCAGATGGCTCCGCTTAGGCCAGAAGTTGATGAGTTGACCAGTCGTACTGCGGCATCCGCATCAGGGACGGTGTATAGAACGGCATTGGGACTGAATGACTCAGTATCTGTGATAGTGGAGCTTTGAGGAACATCATAGAGAATAGAAGGTATCAGGGAAGGCTTGCTGTAATCGTCGGCAATGCCTCCAATAAGAAACTTTGCGCCGTCATCTTTCGCTTCCTGCAACAGTTGACGTGCCTTGGTGGAAAAGGACAAAGAAGCGGAATTTCCAGCACCGTTAGCCCAGTCCTTCTGCACAACAGCTTCCAGACACTCTGAGAACCGCTCCGCCACTTTCTCAACAACAACGATCCTTTCCGTAGACATACATATCTGACCATGATGGACAAAAGCGCCAAACGCAATTGACGTAGCAGCGCTCTCGAGATCAGCATCTTCCAATACAATCGCGGCTGCCTTGCCCCCAAGCTCCATGAGGACCGGCTTCAGATATTTGGCGCATATCTGACCAATTATCTTGCCAACCGCGGCACTCCCAATGAACTCGACTTTGCGGATAGTCGGACTAGCGATGATGGCCTCGGTGACAGAAGCCGATTCTTCTCTGCGGACGATGACTTGGTTCAAAACTCCTTTTGGCAAGCCTGCATCTTCAAAACATTGGCATATCATGCGATAGGTCGCTGGGCAAAGTTCAGATGCTTTAAGAACAATCGTGCACCCCGCAGCAAGGGCAGATGCTATGCCACGAGGCCCAAGGATGGTTGGACTATTCCAAGGTGAAATAATCATGACAGGCCCTATGGCCTGCTTCGTAACTAAAGTCAAATTTCGAGAGTCCGGCGGCAATGTCTCGGTGCAAGCAGTTGTGGCCTGGGATGCTATCTCACGAAGAGCTTCTGCTCCAAGGCCAGATAGGAATTTTCCGTAAGCAGGGACGCTTGATGTTTCAAGCGCTTGCATGTCGCCCAATTTCACGGCTCGTTCTTCGAGGAGATCGGCAGTCTTCAGAATGATGGCTCGTCGTTTGGTGATAGGAGTTTGTGACCATTCATCAAACGCGTCATGCGCGGACTGGACGGCAGCGAGGGCATCGCTAATGTTGGCACTTTGCGCATGATGGGCCACTTTGTCTTCAGCAGCGTTGATAATCTCAATTATTCCGTCCTGTCGAATAGGCTGGTTCTGACCATCATACCATAATGGGACAACATTCTGATCCTGGAAGTTGGAAAAAGTCATGATAGATTGGTGAGATAAATATCGAGGAATACTGGTCTGTTTGCATGCTTCGTGGAATCTCGGGACCTTTTTATATACATGTTGATTTGCAGTTTATGAACCAGTGCATAGTTATGGAAGCGTTTGGCATTGGTAGAGAGGTACTTCGCGTCGGAAAAGTGGGAATATAGTGGTGCTGGTCGAATGCCTCATGACATACTCGTCGGGTTTATGCATGCAAACCTAAAGCCGAAAGCCCTGACCGTCGCAGTGGAATTACGGACACCAGATTAAAAATAAATCCGACAGGCCCACTTATTGTAGTTGTGGAGATCTGCTCTTCACGGTTATGGTTATGTTATGGTCAGGTCTTGAAGAAATTCAAATCAGAACCAGGTTCATAAGGAATTCATTCGAGGGCATCCTGCATTGAAATGAAACGATCGACTGAATTGAAGTGACTAAGGCATATAGCTGGGTTGGACTACTCACGTGATGACTCATGTGATTGCTGACCAAGCAGCTCCCGGGTAAGGCGGTCAAAATCGCATTTTACTACATCAAACACAAGAACCCAACTCATCTGAACTAAATTAATTATTTGGGTGTCTCAGATAGGATTTGAATCGCGTGAAATGAGCTTGAAAAGAGATTAATTGAGTTGTTTCAATCCCTGGTATGATCCGCAAAGCGACGATTGCGTCTTGATAGTCCCTTTATCGTCATTCCTCGTGGCGATGGTCTGGACACGGGGATTTGAGATATGAACGCGGCCTACACTAATGGATATCTTTTCCAACGTCATTCTTCCAAAATACCCGCCAGGTAGACCGATGGAGTGTTCTGATGTATAACCTTAGCAACGCCGGAAATTACTGGTAGTTTGTCTCGACAATCCCCAAGTGATTTCCTGCTGTAGTCTTCCACAATGGGAATCGACTCTTATTTCGCCGCCTCTCTTATCAACAACCGCTGCCAATTTGAAAATCAAGTACGTCAGCTTTACCAAATCTTCCAACCCTACAATAGATGATAGCAAAGCTAGTGTTTCTCCTTGCGCCCTTCAGGCCCCCAGATCTAGACGAGAACCAGGGCTCCATTCCGGCAAGGATATACGCACCATCTGATTAGAAGATTCTTATCAACAGCTACTTAGTCCCCTACTGGTCCTTACCAGTTTAAAGTGTAGACGATCTCCATCGAAATTCAAGGGAGACATCCAATTTAACATATGTGTAGAGGATTGTGTACTTGAAGGCTAAAGACACCGAAACGGGCTTGTTTGCCAGGTGTGATATTGCATAAGAATAATGCGGTCGCGTCTTGACTGGATTCGTTTATTTATCTTTGAAAGTTCCTAGTTTTAATCTTCACTAACGAGTCCAATGACCTCGGCGGGGCTAGAAAGTTAAACGTTGTGTCCATTGGCTACAACGTCAAAATATAGTATGAGGAGCCGAAAATTTGTCACCACTCTCCATATAAACAAGGTGAATGCTGGAGCTAAAGCCCTAGAAGCAGTTCTTATTGTCTCTGAAGTATAAGACAATAAAGGGCCACAGTATCATGCCAGATCTCAAGAGGTCAAGTAGTCGCAAAAGCTGCCTCTTATCGAGGGTACTGGCTACACGATCAGCGTCGAAATTCATCCAAGAAATGGTAAGATCGTGGTTTAGCCAGATCATGGTCTCAAAGTCCTGCACGGTTCAATAAAAACTGGTGAGGATGTGTGAAGGATACTGCGGAAGCCTCATTTCCCGAAATCTGCATACTTAGCAGTACTTGATGCAGCACAATGCTCTCAATTGTTGAGAATATAGGAAGCCCTCTTTCTTTGAGATTTCCAACTGATAATCTGCCATCATGCCCACCTCCTGTGAAACTCAAGGCAGTCAGAGCTTGGAAGGCTTTTTCGGATGCTTCTCATCCCATCTCTGTCTCAGAACACTAGCTTCTTCGGCCTTTTTCGAAAAGCCTTCAAATAATTTTAGCCATCCTCCACCAACAGTTCGGATGTCGACGGGACGACCAGTCTTGGCATCGATATAAACAGTATACCCTTTGACTTCAGCTACAATAGCTTGTTGAGTGATGGAGAAAAGTATAGTAGTGCCGTGGTTCTTGTCAGGTTCGATCTTGTCCTCCCTGTATGCTGCGATGAGCTATAATTCTGTTAATGCTTTTCTCGGAATCTGAAAAGGAAGTAAGCATACAGCATCAGGGTACTTGACTTGTCTTTTGATATCAAGTTCATATTTCTTGACGACAGGAATGACTGTTTTGCCTGTTATCATCTTCTGGTACTCTTCTTCGTTGAGGTATTCATCATAGCTCTCCATGACACGATGGAAGCAAGTTCCTAGAAATTGCATATATCGTGATTGGGTAACATGAGCAAACGGGTCTTGGTCTTCAGCCCAGACGATGCCATGCTCCACCATAGTCTTTGGATCGAAGCCCATTTCGACAAGAGTCCTGAGCGCATTTTCTCGCAAGGTAACGTATGGGTCTGTATTTGGGTGAGGGAGTGTTGCCCCGGCTCGTGAGAAGGGTGATTGATACGCCGATCTGGCTAGTCGCGAGCTTGTTGGGGATATGTCGGATACCATTTTAGTTATGATGTCTGGATGACAAAATCGATCGTTATAACAGTTGTCCCCAACTGTGATTGACTCGAGGTCTAGGTGTAAGGATACGAACTTAAGAAACGGTCGGGTCGAGATTGTGCTATATCGTTTTAGACGCTAGGCTCCTAAATCCCAATGTCGGTATACAGGATGCCTCACTTCGCCTAGGCACATGCGCCTTATATACCTAGTCGGACACGCTGCTGAACATAGCTTCTGCCGAGAGTTGACGCTAACAGCTAGCGTGCTTACAAGGGCTTTTGAAGGATTAATACTGGGATTTAAGAGTGCTACCTGCCTGATTTAGGCTAATACCCGCTCGATATACCGTTAGAAGGTTGCGCAGTGAAGCAACCATTGGGTACTAATGGCCCTTGTTCAGCGCTTAGTGCTTACTGTAGATCTCCCAAGTCAGCTTCAATGGCTGTCTATAGTTTGCCCTACAGCCTCCTCCAAAGTAAAGGAGGCCGGCTTCAACAATAATAAATAACACAGTTTCTTTCCATCCCGGCGGCATTATGACCCAATGGCCACACAATTGATATTACTTCAACTGTGACTTTCTCTTCTTCCACAACATATACTCGCGAAATTCATCCATATCGTCGGGAGTTTCATCTATAACCACGGACTTCCCTTCACCAGTAGTCCCGCTCTTCCCTCGCCCGGTCTGTCTTGCGTCGTTATCAGAGTCCTCGTCGCTGTCAGTTTCTGAGTCACTCTCATCGTCACTGTCAAAATTCATAGCACTCTGGCTAGCCGCTTGTCTCGGGCGAGGATGGTATGATGATGGAGGCATCACCGGTGGAACCATGGGAGCTCCCGGGTTTGTGCTTGTTCCTGCCATCATAAAGTTGTCGTTGCGATATCCTTCCCGCTTAGCCAGGTCTGCATCTGTCCCTCCAAGTGTTCTGTTGAGGTACTCATCGAACTGCCTAAACCCTCGGGCTACTGTATCAAACTGTTCTTTACCTAGAGTGGGAACAGGATCTCCAGGAGCCATGGTCATACTCTGGTGCTCAGCGAGAGCAATAGCAGTCTGAAACGCGTTCCGGATTTGTCTATAAAAGTTAGAAGATGTGAGAGCGAAGATAGGTAATGAATAGTTCTCCATGCTGAAGAGGTTATGTGTGTCTGAAGGATATGGAAATGCTTACCGCCCGTTCCAGGTTTCGTAACCCTCCTTCTCTAGAACACGAAAGTGCTTCTTGCCAAACTTGACAATCTCTTTCTCCTTGATCTTGAAAAGACAACTACCTTGTCGTTCCTGTTCGGCCTTGGCTCTTCTAATGAATTTCATGTATAGCTTGCAAGTAACGTCAAGGCTCAACTGGGGGTAAAACAACGACATCTGGATCCTGGACCTGAACGCAGGGTCAATGGCACCAACGCGGTTTGTTGTGAGAAAAAGAATTCCCGCGTAATATTCGAGGCTTCGGAGAAAAACACTCGTGACAGCGTTATGTCGCAAGTCGCTCCTAGTCCTCTTCGCAAGGAATATATCGGCCTCGTCAAGTAATAAGACACAGCCCCATTTGTGAGCCAACTGAAAGTTGCTTTGTAAGTTATGCTCCACCTCGGAGGCAGTTTCGCCGATGTCACCGCAGGTGATGGGAAATAGCGGTCTCTTGGTGTCGTCAGCAACACATTCGGCTGTTGACGTTTTTCCCACACCAGGTGGGCCGTGCAGTAAAATGACTAGGCCACTACCCTTCCCTTTGACAAGGTCCAGCGCCGACCCGATGCTTGACTTGTCAGGTGAACTAGACGATAGAGGTGACCGTGCATTCTCATGGGTAGTAACCAGTGCTTTTACTGTTATTTTGTGATTATCTGGTACTACCAAATCATCAAAGTTGTTCCGAAACACCACTTCTTGCAGATCCTCTGAACGTATCGTCACCCATTGCCGAGAACGTAAAACAAACGCATGAACGTAGGGTCGAATTATCATGAGATCCTCATCTGGAAGATCTTCATATGAAATCGGGTATAGCATGTAGCCCATCCTCTTATGAAACTCTTGAGCGTCGACATCATCCAGCTCCAAGTCGTCGAAAATTGCATCGCTGCCACAACAGGTATCTCTGTATGCACGCATGTGCTTGCACCAGGGCGGTTCCACTATTTCTCTCTTATCCTTGCGAGTGAAATCATCCGACGAAACGTTAGGAGTAGATCGCCACTCGGGTTTGGCGTTCATGGCAAGTGTCATATCGACAATGACTTCGGCATCCAGGTTGACCGATAGTTCATCCACTGTCTTTCCCACGACCCTCTTGTGGCAAAAAGAATCTCTTGTGATGTTTGAAAAGTGCTTGCCCCCTTGGATGAACTTGGTGCGAAGAGAGTTTGCATTTGGGTCAAATTTGAGGGGATATATGGGTAGCGAAGAGATGGGCTGTGTACCGTGGAACTTTCTGATGGAGAATCGTTCAAGTTTCGGGATAATAGAAGATCCACTAGATCCCAGGCTAATACAGTCAATAGCAAAGCCATCCACTGGGATCGGAATTTCTTTTTCCTCGTCCCGAAGTTTGTGGGTAAGAGGATCCCGCCCCCCGGCCATATTTACAACCATTCTTGCATATGCCTGGTCTGCTCCGACAACAACAATATCGCCTCTCGTAAATAGATGCTTGAGATCTGCATATTCAATTTCGGCAGCTGTTGCTTCTTGAATTTCATTCACTAGACGCAAGGTCGGGTGGAGATCCGTGTCGAGAAAAGTGATCAAAAGTTTGAGATCTTCGAGGAGGTCCTTGGTTAGGAACTCCTGCTGTCCTAATTCGTCCTGCTTGTGACCACCCTTCTTAAAATCCGACTTTAAATCAGAGGAAGAATCTGATTCCTTTTCAAGTTTGGCTTCTATATCGGCAACGCTTTTCCTGATTGCTATTTCGTGTTTGATGAAAAATTGGAAGGGTCGTAGAAACACCATGGCTTCATAAACCTTATTGCCCTCTACTTTATCGGTTCCCACTCGGGAAAGTATTGGAGTCCCCGTCAACTGCTCGAGATGAGACATGAGAGGACGGGACCTGATCCGCAACCTGTCCGGGGTAACCTCAAAGGGGGTTTCTTGTACCGTGTCTAGATGGGAGCTCTTCATGTTTGAAGTTGTGTCCTCCTTTGGAGAATTTGGCGATAAGGCTTGTTTCGGAGGGGCTCCTCCCGGCAGACGAACCTCTAGCGCTGGCTGCTGCGACGTAGGAAGGCATATCGTATCGTTGTTAAGCACAAAATCATAGGGGTTGGATCTCTTCAACTCATGGAGGTGAATAGGGAACCTTTCCTTCCGATCAACAAAATCATGGTCGTCTCCTAACTCATAAACGGTCTGTTTCAACGCCTTGACCTCCTTTTCAAGTTCTTCGATCCTGATGGTTGTGAAATTATGGTGGATAGCCGCTTGCCAAGATCGCATGTTGAGTTGCCCAAGACGCCGATTCTTATCGAGCAATCTTTTGCAAAGCGCGTCGTACATGGATTCATGAGCATCCTCCTCGACTTCCTGGATGTTCTCGTGAGTCTTTTCTTGTGTGAATAGCTCATTCATCTCAGCCAAGCGGATCAAGACATCTTCGATGGAGTCAACCTTAAGGGTCTTGGCCGCTTTTTCTTGACTGAGAGCATTTTGTTCCCTGGGTTGCACATCTGGGTCCTTGGTGATGTCCTGCTCACTTTGAACGGCTCCAGTAGGATGGGGATGGCTCTTTTGGACTAGTTGTGCTACCTCTGGTGGCATGACGGCGTTGGGTGCGAGACGTAACGTCTTTGTAATGTGTGAGCTGGGTTGGGGGTATTCAGGAACGTATCGAAGGTATCTGCGAAGACTTGTGAGTAGGATTTATGAAAACGGTGCCATTTGGGTCCTACGCAAGCAGTTTTCCAGAAGTTGGTCAATCGTGTTCGATAAAATGCCTCAAAGCACCAATGCATACCCCCGAGTTTATCACGGGGAGCGAATCATTGCATCGCATCTAATCCCCAGCCTGCCGCGGCTAAAAACCTGGCCGCTTAGAAAGACCAATGATTGGTTGCCGTGTGGACAATCATGCAGTCAGCTGCAAGGATCATCTTCAGACTCGGGGTGCTTACCGTTTGAAGCGGTTCCCCCTCCTTTCCCCTCATTTATGCTTACAAGGCAGAACTTCAAGGCTTGAGAGCCTGATATGAGAGCCTGGTAGAGTTCAGCAAGGACTAGACCAAGGCTAGATTGTCATCAGCCTCCCTATTCATACTTGTCGTCTCTGCCCAGTACATCAACGATGGAGGAGCCTCAGAGATCAACCTTTTTAAGCGCTCGTGATCGGCATCCACCTAGTCAAGCCGTCAGATACATTGAAAACAATGTCACTCTGCCGGGCCAACCGCTTCCTGTCTTCAGTGAGCGTGCTAATGGTTTCGTGTCTTTGGACGAGGCCCGCCAACACCAGGAGGAGAGGTAATGTTACACATTCTCATACTGTCCCGACTTGGCTGATAAAAACTACGACAGTCAGTCAAAATGGAAGGAAGTACGCGACGAGATAGAACGTCTTTTTGAACTGATGGAGCAAGTTCAGAAGAAGCTTGATCGAGATGAGACCGACCACAATGCCGGGAACAAAGTCAATCTACGTACGTGCGACTGGAAAGCCGTCATGGGAGAAGTAGAAAGAACAGCCCAACGGTGGAAGAGCAGACCAAACAAACAGGGTAAAGTCATGGTCTTTGTTGACAAAGTCGGACGGCACTCTGCAGCGCTGGAAGCCTGGTTGGGACTTTTGCCCATGGGCGATTATGGGTCGAGGTATGCCGCTGCTTCTTTAAAACTAATTTCCACCTATATGGCTGTCTTGGGATCTTACTGAGACTCGGTATAGCATCTGTGGAGTATTCAAGATCGCTATTGGGGTATGTCAGCTCATTGGATTAAGTGCTAGCGTTCACTCGACCTGACTAACAAACTTCAGGCTGCCGGTCAGTACACCAAGGTCGAGGAGAGCGTATATGAAGCATTATCAGAGATACCAAGGATCATGGAGAGTGCAAAGAGATATGTCGACATGTACAGACAAATGCGGGACCAGTTTCTAGAACAGCGGACGATTGAGCTTTTCCGAGCTATCTTGACCTTTCTTCGTCAGGTCATGCAGTTCTTTCTAGACGATAAATCGAGTAAGTTACTGCGACGGTCTTTTAGCGTCTCCATCACTTGAACAGGTATGCTGATTCACTGCAGAGAAGTTTATTGGGAGCCTGGTGAAGCAGAGTGCATACAAAGAACAGCTATTCGAGGGTGTTGCCGTTGTCAAGGCTTGTGCTCAGGCCGTGAATGAAGAGGCCTCGCAGTGCCAAGCGCGTATGGTTTCAAAGGTCTACGAGAACACTGAACACCTACAAGCAGTGTTTCACCGACTGATGGACTTTTTATTAACCAACCCTAGGTTCCAAGCCACTGATTCAGGTAACTAGCATGCTACGTCACATCGGGCTGTCTGATTGATAACCACGCGCTTTACTAACTTATAGTGTAGGATCATTTGGCCTGGATCGCGATGCTAGTCAACTCGACGTATCCAGCTACGATTTGCTGAATATTGACCATTTGTCTTTGCAAGATAAAGAAACCAGTGGTAGCACAACTCCAGCCATGCCGAGAAGCCCTTCGATACAACAAGCTAAACCAATAGCTCTATCTAACGCTGATTCTGAGCTTACAAAACAAAGACTTCTACAATGTCTCAACTATGACCCGGAAGTCTTAACTCGAGATATATCTTCCATCCTCTCATTTGGCTACCTGTTAAGTGACAAAGAGAAATCAAGAGTGGCAGCAATGCTCCGCCACGACAAGTTTCAAGCATTTATGACGGAAACACAGAACTCTATGGGTCTGCTTGTCAATGGACGTGGTGATTTATGCACTGCCGATGGCATCTCCCCTTTCAGCCTTGTAGTTGCCGAATTGGCGCAAATGTCAAGTACGGGGCTGATAGAGAACGCCCCTGTTTTAATCGTCAAGTACTTTTGCAGCGAACATCAGTCATTTTATACTGACGATCCATCGGCCATAATACAGTCATCAGCAACTGGTATGATGGCAAGTATCGTGGGCCAACTGATCCGCCAGATGACAGAAAAGGGTGTGGCTGTCGATCTGTCGTTTCTCACTGATTCCAAGTGGCGGAAGCTGGAACGACTCGAGCTTCATGCCCTTTGTACAGTATTCAAGCGCATAGTTGAGCAAGCACCGCAGCACGGTGTAATACTCTGCATTCTCGATGAGATCTCGGTTTATGAAAATTCGAGGCTCGAGTGCGAAACGGAACTGGTAGTGAGGAAGCTTGTACAGCTTGTACGTCAGAGCGGAGGTGCACGACAACCAGTGTTTAAATTGTTGGTGACGTGTTATGATCACGCGCTGGATGTGGGCAGGTTTTTTTCTGGCTCGACTCTTGACTTGCACGAGCAAATTGAGACCGATGACTCAGCTGATTGGATAATATCGAACCAAATCTAGTTGGAAGGCGACTAAAAGTCAGTAAATCGGGGATTTCGTCAAAGGCAAAATACTTGTTCCTGTGTTGGGCTCTGGAATGTGCGTGACGGGTTGTGAGATCCGAAATATAACGTATATGGTACTGGAAGAGTTCTCTAGGTGTGGTTGATTCCATTGTTGGTAGAGGCATAATTATTGACTGATTCTTTCTTGTAGTTAGAAGGTCTATGGGTGACTTATTAAATGAAGGAAGAAGTTCATTCCGCCCGTTAGGATACCCTACAGCGTTTGACCTCGCTGTATATTCTATCCGATTCCTAGTCCCTGCCCCGTGCATTTCGTGGATCCTTGCTCTTTGCCACTTTTATCCTAGTCCGCTTGTCCCCGCTCCATGTGGACATAGACGCTACAGCCACTGGGTTACACCCATAACCTCGTACTGCCCAAGTTCCCGCATCCCCTGCTGCTGCTATCAGAGCAGTTCAATAATGATCGTGAGCACAAGTTTTAGAAAAGAGGGAAATGCACTCCCACATCCCAATTAACATTCTGCTTCGTTGACTCGATGCGTTCATGACATGTCCCAAACAGTCGATCCCACACCCTGGTCTGCTTCCCGTAGTTGTGACTCTTCCTATAACCCTTACGATGGTGGAGGTCGTGATCCTCAATGACAAGCTCGGCTTTAAATAGCTTCAACAGCCAGGTCAAGGTCGAAGGTGGCATACCGTAAATGCGCAGACCGCTGTGGCCCAAAACCTCGGTAAATGCGATATACTGGTGGCATATCCACCATTCATAGAAGCCCAAGGGAATACCGAAAGCGTGAAAGGTCATCCAGGTGAAAAATGGTACGCCGACCATGTCGAAGAATTCTTGTTCATGGTCAGCGTACGCTGCGAGAAGAGAATTGGGGTGCTTTGTCAGATGGTGGGTACGGTGGTACTTCCACAGTGCATCAATGTCGTGCATGGCTCGATGATATACGTAGAACCAAAAATCGAGAATGATGCCATATAGACCGATCTGGAGCCATAGCCAAGCCCACCAATATCCATCTTGCATAACAGATGCAGGAGATCGGCTGCTATCATATCCAATGCAGGTAACCATGACAATCCGAGATCCAGTTGTTTTCCAGAGTGAGGAAACCACCTTATCAACACCGACGTCAGGTATGCCGTCACGTTCATGAGTATCTCCATCCAAGAAGCCATATTTGTGGCCAAGCTTGCGAGAGGCTTTGACTTCGCGGACCACAGTCCAGCTAAACATGGAAAAATAGAGCAAGAAGATTATGACAGGATGGAGGCTGTCTTGGCCTGTATAAGAGAGCCATGCTTGGTGGATCGCGATAGGAGCGAAAGCGTGTAGTAAAACCCAAACATGTCCTTGCCACTCAACAAAGTAGGGCATCATTTCAGTTTTGGGATGTCGTGGTACATCTTTTCCTGGCGTAATTGGGTATGCGTTCAGTGTATCAATGATGTGTTGGTTCACGCCCCATTTGGATTTGTCGCTGAGAGGCCATGTGGACTTGACTGAGTCGCGGGCGTTGATAGTTGGCATTGCGATGTTTCCCGGTGGACGAGTAGTGTGTTGGTATATGTCGTTCTTCGATCAAGACTTGGGAGATGGTGACTAGTTGGACTTATGCTTGTATAATATTTACTAGATGATGAAAATGAGTAGAACTGTTGCACATTAAATAGAGTCATATTGGTAATGTAAGATTTGCCTCTAGGCAGTGATCTTGAGCTCATTACTCTCCTTGTTGTAAGTTAAATGCCGAGGCAGTTCATTTTGCATAACACGTGGTCTTCAGGTCGTCAATAACAGTTGCGTGGTCGGCATCTGAAAACATTGTCCTCGTGAAGGTGTCGCAAACTAAACCCTTTCGTTTCAATTGTTTCCAAAAATGGAAGCCAAAACCGCAGATCATCTCTAAAATGTTGGGGAAACGCATTTGGCATACGTTATGCGCCGCTACGTCAATTACCGACGCGATGCGGCTTGTCTACTTCTGGGTAGTCATGCGATGAGACTATTCCCATATGGTTGACACCTTGCGAGGGGTGGGGCTCTTGGTTGCAAGATCCGCATCGCATCATTGGGCGATTGAGCGTCGACGCTGTCTGCGGTACTTGACTTGAGGATTCATTGATCCTGGCTGCTGACGTCCAATCTATCCAGGCTCAACATCCTTCGGGAGTTAATTACGCAATCAGATCGTGGATGTACTACTCATACCTCCCATTCATTTAGCTTTCTTGTTCTGAGTTCTTACTTCGTTATCTAATTGTACAGGACGAATGGCTGCATACAGTAGCCTTCTTGTCCCGTCAATGTTAATCATCTTGTCATTCGCGTCTCGATCATCAGCACCGTACTCCTTAATAACAACTTCCGCGAAGCGAAATAAATGATCGTGGTGTTGCCTTCATGACGTCATAGGCAGAAAAACACTCTTATATGTATGACCTTAATCCATCATTCTAGAACACTAATCAGGGTTTTAAGATCTGGTTCCGCATTTAACTAAACGACATCTTCATAATCGAGACTATAATCTAGATAACAAAGCCTCGGACTATGAGCGACACGGTACCTTACAGGGATGCACTCGAAACAAGCTGACTCTCTGTCCACAAGCATTGCTTGTCTGTATGCCGTTCGCAGATGATCTATAGATATTCGCGAGTTGATGTGTATGATGCTTGACCATCTTGGTAGCAATCCATTGTTCAGAGCCATTGAACGGCTCGATCTAATCGAGGCATCATTCACCTATGAGGTAACGTAAGCATGAGAAATACATGAATCTTCCCGCAAAATAACTCACCTTAACCCACACGCCGGTCTGCCCGTGATCCCATTTGGTCGATGATAGGCGCAACAGCCGTCTTCATTCCGCATCGCTGAGATTAATCCCGGCAGTCTGGCCAATAATGACCAGGTGATGCGCTAGAACCTCACACAAATGCCCGCGCATGGCTTCCCACCAGGTCAGAGTGCCCGAGTCAGCTGTTGACACTTGTCCTGTGGCGTGATTTGAGGTATAACCGACAGCTAGGATCGTCCCGAATATGAGAATAAGTAGACATCTCAGCTTGTCGAGACTGGTAGCGGCGAGCTGCGAAGGGCCCAGATTTCTGTCTAGGTATTGCAGGAACCTGTGCCCCGCAAGTGCACCCAGTTGTTTAGCATTCATTGTCGGTAAGTTAACCGTGAGGCATCTTTGACTGGCCGGTCACCCATCGAGTCTGGTTGTCATCACGCACTAGTAGAGCTTTGTGATCAGTGTCAATCCCGACACGGCAAATGTTCGAGTATCTTACCTTTTTCTTGACCTTGCGGCAATTGTCGCACTTTTTGCGAGCAAGCTTGCGTGGGGGCTTCTTAGATGACGGGGTGTAGTCATAGCTATGGCTTTCAGGTCCACTAGCAGGTTGCCAACGTACAAGCTCAACTCGCGGTCGAAGATTGATATCACTCATCGCTGCCGGGTAATTACATGCAACAAGCAGTGTATAAGTAGAAGAGGGCAATGGTACAAGATGAAGAAAAAGTTTGGAGCAACTCGGGATGACACAGGGTGTTATGTCTGGAGGTCTCAACCGCTCTTCCTCTCAATGATAGCGTGAGCCAATGAAATGTGACGCACTTGAGTAGACAATCAACAACGTAATCGTGGTCCGTGCTCTGGCACCAAATAAGCAGGGTGGTGTGTTTTGAAGTGCGTTGAAGATCGATTAGACGAAACATGTTGAGTGTGACAAAGCCAGCTAGGTCACAGTACTTGAGACTAGCATCGACTAATAAGCGCGCATCGCACTTTAAACTAAAGTGGTTTAGGGCTGCTCCAGCGAGGGATGAGTGGATATTCGAATATACCGAAATAATATCTTAATAGTATCATACTAAGAACTAAGATCATCCAAGATAGATTCATGCTCTAAAGTCTTCTATAATATTAGTTTTCTTTATAATATTAGGAATCAACTTGTATGAATTTAGAATGGAGGTTTAGAAGATACTTAGATCTTAGCGCGGTCCGGATATGCCTGAGACGCAAGAAGCAGATGCCGCATGATCTTCATAGATAGTCCATACAAGACTGCATAGGAATACCAGCAATGTGACAATTGCGGTAGTAGCCTGCCAAATGGTCAGGCGAACGGTGATTGGCTCGATCATGGTATGGTTGGATGGGAGGTTTGGAGTAGTGTCTTGTATTGTACAGACAAAGAAACGTATCGAAGACAAATGGTGGTGGTGATGGTGATGTAAGGTTGGAAATGGAAATGAGACGAGGATGAGACACGTCATTGGGGACCGACGCGATCGAGAGATGGCAGGTGCTATCGGATGGCGAGTCTTGTCCGATTTGAAGAAGGTGCGCGACGCTGTACATTTTGGGAAAGAGCCAAGGTATTACACCTGGTGGCAGATCTATCTCAGTGATCTTCTCTCCTTGTAAGTTACCATATCAACCGCGATGCCTCGAAACATAGCTCGTAGTAAGAATGGCTCATTGAGTTTCGCGACGTAGTACCTGAGCATTTTATCTTGGCACAACATAAAACTAAGCAAATGCGTGATGAACCTCACTCTGTATACGCAAAGAACAGAGGATGGATGGATGAAGAAGAAAGCTATAAAGGTTAATGTTCAAGGATGGTAATCATAGACTATGATAACACAAGATCTCGTGAAGACAATAAATAACAGAGGGTAGGTGCTATGACAACGACGAATAAGTCGAAACTTAACGGGAAAAGACCGTAAAGATCACTCAAATTAGAGTTGAGCCCATGCGGCACGGTTGGACAAGGAAAAAGAGAAGTGTTGGAAAATACTCCAAGCGTAGTTGGAGACTAATATTACAAGGTACGGTTGTGGTGATCGAGAGGTATTCATGGTTGGTGTTCGGCAGGCTGGAGCCAACTACCATTGGCTTTACGTCCGTCTATCACTGCCCTAGGAGTCTCAACTGATAATATATTGCCAGGTTGCGATAGAATATTCCATAAATGTACTATTGGGGAGTCTTACACGACGTAGCGCCAGAATGTTTGATTCATCATAGCTACTGCATAATAATCATAGATGATCAGTGTTATGGATAAACGTAATCCTGAGAATATGGTTTGGTACAGGAAATCTACAGGAGTCAAGATTTGTAGGTTTTGCTTTAGTACTAGTAGTAACGACGATAACAGGGATTGTTCCAACTGTATCCATAGGCAATAGACAAGAACAGTCTTTTGAGTTTATTCCTTGCCCTACAACCATTTCTTTTTCCTCAATACTTTTCCAAAAGATGGCAGACTCGGGAAGCTCGAAATTTCCATTTCTGCGTCGCCGCACCCCGTAGTCACGTCGGCGCAAAGCCCTTGGCCTATAAGAACATGAAGGTGTCCTTCTCGCGAGATCAGCACAACTGGACGCTGTCGCCAATCATCAAAACTTATGACCCCTCAATTCGACGTCAGATCCTATCGAGAGTTACACAACCAGCATAGATAGGGTCAAATCCGATGTAACATTCGCTTTGGGTCCTACTAGAGCGAGCATCCTTAGCTCTTTTTCACTAGATCCAGAAGTCGATTCTGCTTCAGATGACGACACGCTGGGATTCGGCGATGATTCTGCTTCTATACAGTATTGCAAAACGTGTCAGCTAGTCAGAGCTGCTTCTGGATATTACGAACGCGTTGCAAGATTGATGGATCTCTTGTACTGTGCGAAGTGCGAATGTGAACACCCCGCCATACCTTTTTCTCTGTCATCTCGCCGGGAATTGTCGTCATTCAGAGCCTGCATTGCCCATGAAGCGTACTTAAGTGTCTGTCCCCATCTAAAGGCCTCGTTGGACGACATTAGGTCTTGATGAACTACAAGAAGATCAACACATCTCAACTGTGAGGAAGAGGCATGCCCGTGCACCAGCGCCATCATAACATATCACGTTTTCCGATTTTCTGAAAGCTGGGACTATGTCTCGATCGTTTAGAGCACGCCATTAAATAATCACACTCCCTGGGGGTGTTTTTTGGACCAATATATCTCGAAAACTAAGCACCTTCATGATCAGTGCTCATCATTGTTTCATCCAGCTATTGATACAACCCCTGACCACCTCTTCCAAGAAGATCAATTCACAGACTATGAACTGGAGACGCAGCCGCCAGCGCTGAAATGCATATGCCCCTGTGGATTTAGTGTTACTACGACTTAGAAGCGAAAATGATCGACTCAAGCTGCTTTTTGCACCTACTAGATGCCCGAGACAACCCCAGACCACTGGATTGGATCGAGATGCTGGACCCAAGCAGTTACGGTCACTTCGAGGATCCCGAAACGCAACATATCGCATGGTATAACGATCGTTCCTGTATGACAAGACGCGAGTTGATTAATTTGTATGCTATGATCTCCGATGTTGAGTCTTATGGATGCGACCTGTTCCAGGAGAACCCAGCAGAAATATTAGAACTCTTGGACGAGACACTCAAGCTCCAAGTCGGAGCTTCCATGCAGTTGTCTCCCCCAACACGATCTTACTGATCGTAGAAAAAGAATTTACTGCAGTACTTGAGTTCGCTAAGGGAGACTGTCTATCGGCGGTGCTAAACAGGTCAGTGTCAGGCCGTCTACTCGGCAATTTTGCAGAAGAACAATCCGGACTTGGAATAGTGTTTAATCTAAATAGATTCCGGGTGTTTTGGGCCGCTAAAAAGATCGTATGATTATGAAACTGAGCAATTGATCAAGAATTGTGAGCAAACACTGAAGCTTTATTCTCTGTGTGCTCCGTGAACACACAGCAAATTCGGGTACTTTGTGATTGCATCGTCGAATAGCCTATGAGTCCTATCTCCCCTTTAGCCATTAACGGCGGTGCACAGGCTCTCGTCCTATTACCGCTCTACAATCGATTCTCTGTCACTATTCTAGTCCTTCTCCTTCCAAAGAACTGTATATTACACACAGTTTCCAGAATTGGGGTCAGATCTAGAATGAACCTAATGTTAGCGTACTCTGTTCAATTCCTGGGGATGATGCAGACGAGGTAGAGCTCACGTGAATGTGATGGATCCAACACCACTAAAATGGCGAGAGGTCGAACCGCCCTGTCCGCAACCGTTGATCTCAGCAGACAAGTACTCAATACATTGCCACGCGGGGATGCCAACTGAGTCCACCAGTAGCTCGTCAAGATTGTCTGCCGCGACACGAAAGTCGACCTTCTTGGAGGAGCTTAGATTACCACAACCGAATTTGAACTGATTGGGCTTGAAGCCACCACTCAATGTACCGTCGTTACAAAGCTTCTCCACGGCTGAAATAGCCACCGGCTTCTCAGCTCCCCAGGTGTCCCCTGAAGTGAAGCAGCCTGCGGAAGCGAGAGCTGTGGCATAGAGGTTGATGAGAAGAAGAGAGGACTGCATGATGGTGGTGAACTGTGGGTATTGTGGGCTGTGGTGAATGTGATATTTGTCTAAGGCGGAAGCTTTAAGGAAATAATGCTATGCCTTTTCTACATATCGGAACAACGAGAGCTTATAAACGTTTTCTGTAACAGAGTTGTCAGAGCTACAGGGTAAGCCTTGATGCCATGGATCGTGTTGGACTCCTTCGGACACGGACGGACTTCACAAAATCCGTTGGCATTTTTCGCTGACATAAGCCAAAACCAGCGCTCAAGCTCTCGCATGACGTAGAGCAATACACGAAGGATGAAAACTGCAACGCATGCAAGACTAAATTCTCACAATATGAAATGATCCAAGATATTTTCAGGGCTTGCTTGAAACAAAGGATTCGGCTATGCAAAAGGACTGTGTCTTGCTTTCCGTGTCCGTAGGACCACGCCAAGTAGAATAGAACAATACGTAGTCATCGGTTGAAAGTATAATAAGATACATCATACGTACCTCAGCGTTCCAGCACTATATAATCGACTATACCACGCCTATCTAGTGCTTTTTACTACCTACACAAGACCGTGACGCGTGATCGGTAGCCAACAACTGACACAAGAACTTCACTTCCGCCTCTCTTCGTATACAACAAGTCTCTTATACAATGCATATTTCCACCCTTCTTCTTGCTTCTGGAGCCACCCTAGCCTTGGCTGAATGTTTCGGCTCTGGGGATAGCTGGGGGGGCGATCGATCTGCAGCTCTCGCAGCAGCCCAGACCTATTGCAATGACGGCACTCTGAACAATGCCTATGGGAAGTCCGCCACACGATACAAATGCGTCAATCTAAGCACGATCAAGAAAGTCGACTTTACCATCACGTCGGACTCTACGGTGTTTCCCAATAGACCTATCAATCTCACACCACAGGATTGTGTCGACATTCTTTCCAAAGAGATCAATGGATGTGAGCATGGCGGCCACTCCTCAAGAGAATTCTGGGCCGACTCCCATACTTTCTTTGTCGGAAATATGGAATTCACGTACGTTAAGCTTTTTATATTCTTCGCCCATTCCTTTTCGCATGCCGCTTACCTAATTATATATAGTTCCGATCCCAACACTGGCAACTGCGCTCCTTAAGATTGTATCACAATTTGTCAGCTTCGTCGTGACGACGAGGAAATAGAAGCGTGAGGGAATATGGGGGAAACTATCTTATTTCTGTAGTGGAATTAGACTCGATAACTGCATTCCTTATACTTGCTGTGATGTAATCCAAGTTCCTTCGATGACTTGCATTTTACTTGATCCTCTCTACCTGGTGCTTTCGAGGAGAAGAAAAGTATTGGTTTTGATAATACCTGGCCTGAGATGTCGGGACTAAACAACAATTGGAGGCATCATTTGCTTTGAGATTTAATTTACTGAGCAATATTGGTTTCACAATCTGCTTGCCACTCTCGTAGCCGAAAGCGGTTAACAGCCAGAAGGTTTGGTCTCCGTTCAATCGAAGATAGTAAGAGTCCTGTCCGAGCCTCCACTCATAGTATGGCTATTTCCACTATTAAACTACCTGTGGTGATTGCATTTACATGGACGCAGCCAACTCCATAGGACACCATGTCTCGGTAATTGGTTAGCTCCAGTTTATCTCAAGATCGCACGTTTTTATTCTACTTTCATAGGTTGAGTCTAGCTTTAAATAGCTCCTTATCACATGCTGAACACGTGTTGTGATCTTATTGGTCGTGAATTCTATGACAATACTCTGCGCTGTGTCAAATTATATATATAGAGTGATGGCGCGTACTGCGATGATGAACCCTCAACATATCAAAATTCATCATTGTCGTGTTTATAAGGACTTCATACTCCATTTTGTACGTAATGTCAATCTTAGCCAACGCTGACCGAAAGAAACAGGATAAGCATGAGGCATTTATCCTGCAGCTCCCAAATGAGCTTGTCTCCAAGATACTGGACCTATTCATCGACAGCGAGTGTCCACCTGGTACTATTGGATCCAGCCCCAGAGCTCGTTCAATAATAGGATTGCTGAGAGTGTGCCGGCGCTTCAGGATTGTCGTTACACCTCGACTTTATTCTGAGCTTCATATTGTGTCCATTGTCAGGAAAGAAGGATTTGCAGTTGATGAATCGACTTCTTTGCTTCACAGAACACTGAACCACAACCCGGCAATCAGACATCATTGCCAAAAACTCGCGATAACTCTTCATACCGAACAAGAGCCAGGATTCAACTCATCAGCCGAACCCCAAGACTCCATGTTTGATTTCATCAGTTGGCTAAGCAGCACAAGCCATCTCAGTATCACTGGACATCAGACAACGAGCCAATGCGTTCCGTCAACGAACCTATCTATGCTCATTGGTAGAGCACTTGACTGCCTCCCAAAATTGACTATACTTCGTATTCATGGGACGATCTTCTCACTACCATCTGTTCTAGAAGGATTTGGTGATATGAGCAGATACAATACAAACCTATCAGCACTCGAGATACATCGAATTACAGATACCGAAAACAATCCGCAGTGGCAGGTCCTACGGGTAAGAACACATGATCGGTTTGCAGAACCTCACTAACAATTAATACAGGGATTGAAGGGTACTGCGCCTATGAAGAAATTGAAACTCAAGCACTATGGCCAGACTCCCAAGGTCCTCGAAGCACTCATGAAGTGGCCAGCCATGCTTCAAAAGTTATCGTTTCGACCCTTGTGTGCCTGGAGCACAGGCCAGTCAGGCCTATTTACCAGTTGGAGCTTCGCTGTACTTCAGCCAATTTTAGAAGTCCAGATGGCTAACTTGCGCGAGCTGGCCATTCTGGACCTGGATACTGAAGATATCAAGAATCTGGACTTGACCAGCTTCAAGATGCTGGAAGTCTTGAAGCTCCCCTCGACGTTGACTGGATATGACAAGGAAGACGTCGCTCGCCTCGTCTGTCCAAGCTTGCGTGTCTTTAAAATGAAGGTGGTAACTTGGGACAGTGAAGTCGAGGAGCAAGCGGATGATTTTGGCCAGGTGCAAGAAGACTGGGTCCGCGCATTGGTGAGAGTTGCCGTTGAGCGGGAAGTAAAGCTCCAGAGGGTTTCTATAAAGTTCACGCCCATCATTTTGGGGGTTTTGGTGAACCTAGGGGGTGACACTGTGTATCCTTGGGATCGCATGGCGAATATCGCTCGGGATTCGGAGGCATATGGAATTGAGATCCGGCACAACCCCCCAACAATCTCGAGAAATGAGTTTTTGGAGATTTGTCCACTCAATTCATAATGAGAAATTCATGAGCAGGTAACAAGGAGGAGAGAGCTTAGAAAGAGATTAGAGAAACTAAAAGATAAACTGGGGTCGTTCTAAGACATTATTAGTCACAAGAACAGATGTCGTTGTGGAATGACGTCAGAGCTAAAGGTAACGGATAAAAATAGCAGTCCCTTGCTCGCTGACTTGACAAGGCTCTTGTTGAGGCTATCTATTTGTCGCGCGCTAAAAGATAACGGGGCCCGAAAAATGATTGGCCCTGTTTTCGCCAGCCTCTTGCTCCGCAGTCTGAACTAAGGGCGCTTGCATCTCAGCGGGCCATCCCGCCAACCGTTCCAGCCGTTGGCCCGCACGTTAAACCCTCGCTACCGCCCCGCGATTTAGCTGAATTTTATGCCCTTGGTCCAAACTCTCACATCCACTTCGACCAGAACCAGTAAAAGAAAAAAACACCATACGGCCACCAGCCTTTGATCTCCTCATAAATTAGATTTTCCTCCTACATTTCCTCACTAAGCAGATACGTCATAAATACAACGTGTTGCAATGCCGAGTGGAATAAACATCCCGGATACAGGGTAGCTTTCCGCTGAGTATTTTGCATGCAGGCCCTTGTGAATGTTGTAGTTTAGGCCCGCTTGACGTCTCTTAATCTTCACTGGGGTTGAAAAATATCCGCAATGTGGTCTGCAACTCGTGCCTGCCAGCACTTTCGTGTTATTGGCTTCTGTTCATTTGCTGTTGGGATGATTTCGTTGCAGCTGGTCCCATGCATTTCGGCTGCTTCTAAGCGCTCATCACTTACCCTGTCTAGTGGTTGTTGGTCATCATTTGAGCAGCGTTGCCCCTGTCACAGCCACTAAAATGGCTGGAGGTGGACGCCACACAGCAGAAATGTCGAATCAGGGAAACCACTGGGTCACATCATCTCTGTTGGTTGTGCCCAACTCTTTTTTCTTTTTTCTTTTCTTTTTTTGCAGAGCCATTGCTGCCTTAGGTATACATACTCGCATTGTGTCGCTGCAGGGGCATTTCTTTCAACCCCGCATCTATTGTTCTTCTTACCATATTTGATTCCTGTGTCCATTGATGGCACAAGCAAATAGCCCAGTACCGAATTTGTGATACCCAGTACAAACAAAATGATCAATCCCATCTTCAGGGAAATCATGTCGAATGGCCTGATTCTTGTCCTTGCTGGTGCAGTTACAATCCTCTTAATTTGGCTTGGAAGGCCTCTCTCTACCACTACGACAACGACAACGACGACTGCAACAACCGTAACCGTCAGAAGACGACGTGGCGTCCAGCTACGCCAAGTCAACCCTCCTGCAGAGGGCAAACGCGAGAAAGATACAGGTATCGACATCATTGCTATCCATGGCCTCGACACAAATTCACCCCACACCTGGGAGTTCAAGAAAGAGGATGGCCAAAAGATCAACTGGCTAGCCGATCAACACATGCTTCCTGCAGAGGTCCCAGGTACTCGGATTTTTACCTGCGACTGGCCAGCCGAGTTGCTGGAAACGAAAGACTCGGCTTCGCTCAAGATTGAGGAGCTTGGTCTATCCCTACTTCATGGTATACTTGGGTCAGATTCGAAAAAAGACCGACCGATTCTCTTTGTCGCCTCATGCCTTGGAGGTATCATCTTGATGCAGGCTCTTGTCGAGGCGAAAGACGAGTATGCTTCTATTCGAGAAGCCACCCGTGGTATCATCTTTCTCGCCACCCCTTTCCGAGGCACTTCTTTCCAGGATGTAGCCATGTGGGCGCAGCCAGGCTTGAAAGTTCGAGCATCACTTCGCGACAAGAAAGTTTCTAAGCTGCTCGACTGGCTTAATGCACCAACATACGACCTCACACGCCTTGTGAGCGAGTTTACCCGGCTCTGTAAAGGCCGTGATCAGGAGGGCTTTGAAGTGTTCACATTCTATGAAACCGGATACACTCACCTAGCCGCCCAGGTTCCCTTTCTCTCATTCCTACTACCTGGCTCTAAAAAGCCGGTAAGAGTACCCCTTAGTGTTTTCCAATTATGTCGTTGAGTCACTAACGTAATGCATCTGTCAGCTTGTGGATATGAGCTCAGCGACGTTGGATTGTGTTCCGAACCCACTCCCACTTCATAGGAATCATTCTAGAATGAATAAGTTTTGCGGACCAATGGATAGCGATCCAGACTACAGATCCGTTGTGGAAGTCATTCAGAGGTTTCTTCTCACGATCAAGACTGGAACGCCTCTAGAGCAAGCAGATGCCTGGATACGCGAAAAGCATTATGATAAGCAAAGGCTCAAGATCGAGAGGCTGTCGGGGGATCCCTTGGACATGGGCCAGTGCTACATCAATCTGGCACTCGTGGAGATGCAGCAAGCGGGAAACTCGAAGCGAACTCCCAAGGAGTCATCTACATTCTCCTTGAGAGAAAGGCTGAACCTGGAACCTCCGCACGAAGGCCTTCGAGTAGAGCTATCGAAACTTTTCGAGCCACGCGAATTGCCTCATGGAAACACAAAAGTGCCAAGAAGAGTATTGATCCGAGGTCGTGCTGGAGTCGGGAAGACCACTTTATGCAAAAAGATTGTCCATGACTTCATTGATGGAAGTATGTGGCAGGATCTATTCAAACGTGTGGTTTGGATTAGACTGCGGGAGCTGAAGAACTTGCCCAAAGATGACTACAATCTTCACGGGATTCTAAAGCACATCTTCTTCCGGCAACAAATTCAGCACGCCTTTCTCCCTGATGACTCCTGCAACACATTGTGCAATGAATTGTGCCGACAAATAGAGAATACACAATCGCGAGATACCCTTTTCCTCTTGGACGGTATGGATGAAGTACCCGAACTTACCATGGAGTACAGACACGGGAATTCTCAGCCAGGGCACGAATTCATCAAAGGACTATTGAATAGACGCAACGTCATCATCACAACTCGGCCTCATGCCACGTTTCCGCGCGACTTTCAACAGCCTGATCTTGAATTAGATACAATGGGATTCAGCCCGGATCAAGTCCAGACATATATCGAAGCAGTGATGCCAGATGAAAAAGTTGCTATCCAGGCCTATCTTGAGAAAAACCGCATCATGCAAAGCCTTGTCCAAATACCCATTCAGTTGGATGCGCTCTGCTTCACATGGCAGACGAGCCCGGCATGGAACAACGTGATCCCGGAAACAATGACTGCTGTTTATGAGGCCATGATACGGGAACTTTGGAACAAGGACAATGAAAGACTCGAGAAAGATGGCGTCCGAATCATTGGAAACGCATTTCCAGCTGAAACCGACCCGTTCGATTCGAGTCAATATACCAATCTTGGATACCTAGCCTTCAGTGGTTTATGCAACAACGTGATTGAGTTTCAACCGCACCATCGAAGCGCATTATACGGGTTCATGAAGACAGAGAAGACGAGTCTCTCGTTTGATGAGACGTTTGCGCGACTCTCATTTTGGCGAACATCGGACCCTTTAAACAGCCTTCGAGATCAAAGCTACCATTTCATACACCTAACTTTTCAGGAGTACTTTTCTGCGAAGCATTTCGTGAACGCGTGGAGATACGACAGAAACCTCGAATATGTCGATTTCGCTGGTGAAAAGGCCAAGAAGCAAGCGATGTCGTGTCAGGAATTTGTCCGAGAGCACAAGTTTACAGCACGATTCAACATCATGTGGCGTTTTGTTGCCGGAATTCTAGATGAAGAAGAGGAACAAGCGAGTCACTTTTTTGAGGCAATAGAGCGCGAGCCGATTGACCTCTTGGGGCCTTCACAACAGCGGCTAGTCATGCACTGTTTGGCAGAAGTGATCCAGTCAGAAGACCTCCGAACAAGGCTGGAAGAACAGTTATTACAATGGTTGGAGTTTGAAATCAATTTCCGAAAGAAATCCCAGTTGGTCCGTGAAGCGGAATTCCCAGAGCGAACTATAGAACTTGCCTTGGAACGGGCTTCTGAGCAAGGAAAGATTGCAATCTTGAAATCACTCAGGGAACGGCGAATCTTGCCAGAAAAAACGGTAGAGTTCATCACTAGCTGGCTAGAGGGGGGCATGGTTTCACAGCATTTGCGTTCTGCCCCTCTTTACGCACTTAGGCGACAGAACCAATGTCTACCCAACCGGACACTCAACGCTGTAGTTATTTGGTTGGATGATGAGGATTTTAATATCAGGAATCGAGCGGGACAAATACTCGAGGATCAAAGTCCTTGGCCTGAAAACATTCTCAGAGCCGTGATGACACGGCTGGAGAGCCAAGATTCGGGCATCAAGGTAAGAACGGTAGGAGCGGTCGGATATCAATTAGTGTTGCCTGAAACTCTCATTCGGACGATAGCATCGTGGCTCAAAGATCGAGAGGAAGACACCACATTTGCAGCACTCTCCGCACTCGAGTTTCAATCATGGCTGCCCGAGGATATCATGCCAAGCATAGCGGCACAGCTTGGGAATCGGGATAATGACGTTGCACGGATGGCATTCACAATTCTGAACCAGCAGGAAAGACTTCCCAAGGATATCCTTGACAATATCATGATATTCCTTGAGGATGAGGATAGGGATGAAGATGAAGGTCACATATATTATAGACTTCAGCTTTCCAACGATATCATGCAAGGTCTAACAGCTCGATGCAAAAGTCAGGATACGAACATTCAACAGAAGGCAATGAAGGTTCTTCTACGTGAGAGTAAGGAGCATTCGGCAGTATCTTCCCATGGTGCCTTCCAAATCCTAGCCGAATGGCTTGAAGACCGAGGCAGCGGACTCAGACGGAGAGCGTTAACATTCCTTAGCAACCAATCGAGATTACCTGAGAATGTTATGGAGGCTGTTGGGGCACACATGAAAGACCAAGACCAGGATTTAGCCATGATGGCGAGCGAAATCATCCGGAATCAAGAGACGCTTTCTCCCGGTATTTTTCAAAACATGGTAACATGGCTCGAGGATGAAGACAAGTGCAAGAAAAAGATGGCGCTCGAAGTCCTCAAATACAAAGATGCATTGCCAATCAGTGTCATCAAGTCTGTTGGAGCGCAGCTTTATGATCAAGATAGAACGATCAGAAAAGCGGCGCTAGAAACACTACGAGACCTTGAAGCGCACCAGCTTTTTGCCGATGATATTCTTCATGCGGTAGCGACAGTGCTCGAAGACGCAGACCATTCAATTCGACGTTTGGCACTGCTGACACTACGAAAGCTTTCAGATGAACGGGACTTTCCGCACTGGGTCCTCAAAGTTATAGCGCAACTTCTTGAAGATCCAGGGAAGCATGACAGGTTTCTAGCATGTTCTATTCTCGCAAACCAGTCAGAGCTACCAGAAAACACTCTGCAAACCATGGTGGCAAGAGGGCTTGAAGATGAGGATAAGTGGGTGAACACCATTGTTTTAGACATAATCAAACGACGGCCGACCATGCCTGAAGGGGTCCATAGGCTCGTAGTAGCACGGCTTGGAGACAAGTCTGAGGAAGTTAGGCGTTCCGCATTGGAAGCGCTCGCTAGCCAGGTGGATTCATCAGAGGACACCCTTTCCGCCATAGCAGGACTACTCGAGGATGGGAATTGGGGCATAAGAAAGGCGGCGACGGAACTACTTGGGGCCAGCTCAACACTATCTTACGATCTACTCCAAGCTATAACTAGAAAGCTTAATGGTCCCTTTGGCGACGTCGAGCAAGCAGCGATGGAAGCCCTAGGAGGCCAACAAACTCTCCCCGACACGATTTTCAAATCCAAGGCCTTATATTCTGTTTGGCTAGAAAAGTCCTTTCAGGAATCTGTATACTGTTATATAGAGAACGGGGTTTCATACTTGGAGTTGCCTGCGGGTTTCGGGAAGCGCTGTTTGCAGGGTCAGCCGAACGAACTGAGAAGGGCAATACGTGAACGGCACAAGGAGTTGGGTATGCCAATGAGGCCTTCTGATCAGGTTAGGTGATAGTGAATACAGTCTGCTGATCTGACGAGCACAATGGTTCGTGAAATGCGATATGGTAAACTGTTCGAAAGGCTGATTAAACCGGTTCCTCTACATTGTGAGAGTCGTTAGTCTTGCTCGCAGAGGTCCGAAGTTATCGTTGATGGTTTGCTGACAAGCTGACTGAAGTACTGGGTAAGCTTTAAGAAGAACCAGGTTGTCTTGTAAAGCTGGACTACTACTAGTGAGAAGGCTTGCTTAATTTGTCTTTATCATAACTATGTTGTATTTGAAACTCATGATAAACGGAATAATAAGTCACATACGTGTTAAGTCACGGGAAAGAAGTCGAGGTCACTCACTGGATGGAAGGGATTCGATGGAGGTCAATAGTAATTAACAGCATACGGAGCTGTGATTTAATGATGTTTCTGCTTGCCTTCAATGTTTAACGATTGGGGTTAATGCACGGATTAAGAACACTGATGTTTCGTTCCACAGCCAGAGGTTCTAAGTCTTGTCTTCTTTTAGGCCTCGACTATCTAAAGTTTGCTTCACAGCCTCTAAAAGCGAAAGAAACCAGCTTCAACAATAACAAGTAACACATTTTCTTTTCCATCTCGGCGGTATTAAGACCTAATACCTGTAGACTTAGACATTCGAAACCACCATCAGTGATATACATAAATCGGCAATGTGACGAAAAGGCATCAGTCATGAAGAAGGAATGATATTGAGACTCTAAAACGAGAATTGCGGCCGTGAGAATATGTCTTGATTAGAAACTGCCGAAAAGAAGGCCTTGAAGTTGGCAAACCTGAACCAAGAAATACACCTCCGTGATATGAGTTAACTCGCAACCCGATGGCGATAACTCAGCTCCCTCTACAATGTTTGTGAGCCCGAGACCTTTAACACGGGGCTACTAGTAGTGATATTGGCGGCATCCCGGTCTCAAACATGCCTACTCCTAACGATGTAACGGTCGATGCCGTTATTCACCATCGAGACTTTTGTTGTTACTGGAACGTTCTCCCTAGCTAGTGGCTAGCTGAGTGCCTTACTTGAATTCGAATGGTGTACTAGACCCAGAGAAAATCATGCAGTTGGCAAGTCGTCGGCATTCCTCCTAACCAACCTTTCAACGAAAAAGGCGTTGTTGTTAGCTGTAGGAACCGCCGCCACCCCTTGCTTCACAAGGCTTTCCCTGGACTATTGTGATGCTCCGATTAAATCACCAATATTAACAGCAAATACTGACTACGCGGAGTTCTGCCATTACTATGTATGGATCCATTCCAGAGGGTAGATCCATCAACACTTTGTGCCGTTCTAGAGTGACAGCAAGTAGTAGCCACTTCCACAGGTTTGGACATATACAGCAATGAAAAAAGGCAGTGTTTCCGGACCAATTTGATGTTCGCAAATGGTGTTTCAGGAATATCAATTCAGCCGTTCGAGTACCGATCAAATAGTCTATATCCTAGAATCGAGGAATATTTCCAAACATTGACAGCCGCAGATCTGACCGGTAGTCTGGTGAAGAGTCAAGACACAATTATTACCGGAGATCTGCCTATCAAATAAATGGTATTTGATCATGTCTGTACCTATGACAACATACAGCTAGTTTATCGGCCAGTGGTGCTGCATCATACCGTCCCGCTAGTCACCTTAATAGCAGACTAAGCCTGCGGATTAGATACTGCAAGCTCCATAAGAAAATCTATAATAATTGCTTCGTTGGTGTCTGCCTAAACATGCGATCTTGAGCATGTAGATCAGACCTGTATGCGTCTTGTCGGCCGAACTTTGACGTTCCGAAATCCAGACCTCGAAACCCAGGGACAATGTCTCATATCCATCATCAGCCGATGATCCCCATCCGAGTAAGGCTTATACATCAATTAGCTGTAGCATTCTTCGAAAAATATGCTTGCCCAACTAATCACCATATTCGCCGTTGAGAACCAGGACACGAGCATAAAAGCTCTACGTAGGAGTGATCTTCGATACCTCGCAGACACTTGAATGTGGCCATGAAGGCTAACATGGCTTTCTAGACAAGACTAGGTGATGCAATACGTATAAAGCTTGGAGTTTTCCTCGACTCGTAATCGAAATGTGACTACCTCCAACCACTACAAACACTCCTCTCTACTTTGACGTTGCCATCTCGCAGCCTTCTCTTAAGTTTATCTCAAAGGAACACTCTTTCCAAAGGTCAATGTCCTCATGCTTACAAAATGGCTCAAACGGTGAACGTGACCATCGCTCAAAGTCGCCCGAGTTCTTGACTAACACTTCATCTAAGTTTTCAAAGTATCGTTGGCATCGACGCCGGGGACAAGAGTTATTTGTTCTACGTCAACGCTAAACGCCAGCTCAGCTACCTTTTTTCGCCTTGCGCAGACCCGACCGGAGATTACACTCAACACACTATCACGGTCCCGGAACGGGACATGACGATCAAATCGGATACCCGACAGGTCGCCGCAATCAAGTGGGAGGCCGGACGTGTCAGACAAGTAGGTTCATAGTTCCATCATAAGCCATTACGGCATTGAGACTGATGTTATAGATCCGCGTCTACTGCGCCCTTGAAGGCGACGATAACCAAGGCTTCCTGCAGGAGGTCTGTTATAGTAGCGACAGGCCAGAACAGTGGTACCAGGGTGCCCTTGGCCACCCAGATGCACAGCCGCAGAAGGTCGTTAATGGCTCCTCTATCTCAGCCGTGATGCGATGCACAAGTACCCCAGCAAACCGGAAAGTATCAGTGTGTTTGCTTCCAGTGGTGGGAGATTCAAAGGCAATCTCACCATTAGCGTGTACTGGTTCGACTATGATAACATAACCTGGTCTGGTAAGCCGATCAGCAACAATGTTGTGACTTGGTAAGGATAAGGTGGGGTGGATTGGTTCAAGATGGGGTCAGGATGAGATATGGTAATGCCCAATTCAGTCGCTACCGAACGCAGTAAATTTAATGATACGCTCTTTACCACTTAGCTGTGGAACTGAACCTGGTGAAGTTACGCTTGGTGTTGACACAGCGCAAGTAGCGTTGGACACGAGGGAAAAGATTCTTCAGAGCGTCCAATCAGTAACATCACCAGCAAGTGATCCAGCTTGTCGCGGTTAACCTAGCTTCGCCCTCCTGCCATACCTAAATACTCTTGATTACATGACCATTGCCCTCACCGGTTAGCATTAAGGGGCACCCAACTATTGAATAAGCCACTGCATCAACCATGTTCATATTGCATCTTCATTAGTTAGCCATCAACACAAGACAGCGGCAACGCCATTTTCTCTTGCCTGTCAAGATACCGTCTTGAAACGGAATATTTGTATTCAATGTATCAACTGATATTCCTTGGTGTGGATCGTCCTTCGTCCTTGTATGACCTGAACCAAAAAGAGCACTTCCGCACACGATCCGGCCAGTGAGTGACCACAATCAAATCTGGTCGCAGATAGGAACATGCACCACTTGTAAGTCACGCTACTACATTCGCAAACTCAAGGAAGGTGGGTATTTGATTGACGCGCCCTACCGACCGTGAGGCCATCCCTGGTGCACCGGTTTCCTGAGAAATGACAACGATCAATGCCCCAGTATAAAGCTTCATTCTTTGTCCACTACCCGACTTTACTACCCTTAGTGGTCTAGATTTGCCTGCGCTGTGTGTTCCAACGCTCCATCTCTCTTCGCGTCTTTCTTCTGGCGCTTCTCCTACCGGTGAAACTTTTCGTATTTTTCTTGTCAAGGTCTTGATATTTGATCCACTCTCACGAACTGGAGTGTTACTCATAACTTGAAAAACTCCTTTTATCGCCAACGAAGTACTGTCCGCGCCCACCCAGTGACTGATTGAGAGTCCCGCGTACCAAATTTACCATCCGTAGCCAAGCTCTCTAAATCGATTGCCTTTAAACTCAGCGTATTCCTCGTCCGTCATCCTGTCTTCGTCATCGAGGCAAGGACATGCCTCCTCAAGATGAACCTCTGCGTAGTACACTCCAATACATAATGGGCAAAGCACGGAGCAATAGCAACCTTTATGCTCGTATATCTCACCGACGAATAACGTAAGTTCCTCAAAATTCCAACACCCGGCGTCTCTCCGCCTGTGGCTCGCGCAAAAGCAGCATTGTCCGTATTCAAGCCAGGAAATCATGTCTGGAACCTCGATCTTGTGGAAAAGAAATTTGGTTCTTGTCTCCATTTGAGAGATAGGAATCAAATAGGTAGGGTCTTTGGCTATACTCGATACATGGAAAGGGCGTTCTGGCTGTTCCACACATTCTTTTTCCCTCTCCGTGGGCTCATATGAGGGATCTTTGAGATACTTCTCATATAGTCTGAGGCTGTTCGCACACTCAAGTTTGCCACAAGGTCTCCATTCTTCAAGACGGTTGCAGATTAAAGCAGGTTCCACTTCGCCGCCGTTTGTCTGGATGGAACCTATGTGGATAGGATAGATCGCTTTGTACGTATGGGTATTGACGTCGTATTCCGCCCAAGAAAGGATTTGGAGCCAGATTTCGGCTGGAAGCCCCTTGTTACGCGTCTTCGTAGTGATACAACTCGGACTGCGACAAATCGTCTGGTAGATAAAGCTGGTGCCCCAAAGGGTCACGTCAAGAATGAGAATTGACCCTAGATCTACTAAGACCTTTAGGTCGGTGGTTTCGACGGGTTTCATAGTTGTGGATGATATTGCTGAGGCAGCTAGGTTGACGGGAGCTATGTTGTGGTGGGTTTGTTGTCGTCTGGAGTGTGCCGGGATGAAGTGGAGATGACAAGAAAGCACGTCGATAGCTGGGGCCTTGGGCTTTTGTATGTTTAGCGTTAAAACCTTAAATGGTTATCTACGAGCATACTTGATAGCTGATAAGATATGTGTTTGACAGAGTAACATTTTCAAGGACATGTGTAGGAATTTCACATAATGCTTATATTGTGGGGAAATGACTTTTACTCTTCCAATTACCCGCATCAAAATGAACCCTCGTCATGCACGGTTGCCTGTTATAACGCGTAACTTGAAACACAAGCTTGTTAGAGCTGGGAGCCAAATCTCAATGGATTTGTAGTGTATTATGAGTCAGCCGCTGGCCACCCTTCAACATTAGACTGAGAGGAATGATCATTAAAGTAGGCGCCAGGGGATAAATTCTCCGATTGACCAATCCGGATCCTTGATGAGATGTCCCACTTCTTAAGCTTAAATCAACCTCATCCGTGTGCCGTGCTTGAGGCGTCAGGCCAAATGCGGAGCGCCTACCCTGCACCGTCCGTCTACTGGCCACATGCAACGCGAACAGCGCCATGGAATAAAGATATTATTGAGCACCCTTTCGCGACTTGATTCCTTTTATACTCTGATGGGTGCCTTATCTCTCCGTTTGGATTCATTTATTGAGGCGGTCCCCATGCTAGAGGCTAACGTTTTTTTACAACGGCTGATGTCAGACAGAAAGGGCGGAACATCCATCAGACATTAATGAACGCAAGTAAAGAAGTTGAAAAAATGTAAATAACTACAGAGATCATCTTCATGGGAGGTCACTACGTATGCTTACTTTTCGCTGGATTTCATTTGTTAAAATGGTAGAACTGTTGAGAGTTGAACCCATAACCTTTGGTTAATGGTGTGCCTTTCAGAAACCTCCAACCTCCCGAGCTTGAATCACGTGCGGGCGCTCCAGCACGCGCACTCTCCAGTCGCGTCCAGCCATCTACCGCGCGTCTAAGACCCACAAATAACAACACCACATTTAGTCCTCAACGACACCACTCTAATCTTCACACAACTGCATGATCTGGGACAAGGACAAATTACTGGGGTGTGACGACTTTATAATACCATCTGATTATCGGATTTTTAATGGACTTTGAGCGGAAGATTGAGGAGGAGAATTGATCTTTGGCGCTGGTACTGAGAAAGTTGAGCCGGTTGGGCAAATTCACACACACGAGAACCATCCCAGTCCACAAAAAACGAAGTCGCAAGTGTCATACATATCCTAACCTAGCCTCGCATTCCTTGAGATTTCTATGCAGTGAAGTGTGAGCTTTCGTATCTTTGCTATACCTCGCAGTGAGGCGTTTGGAGGTAATTGTCTTCGGTCTTGTCGCATCAGTCAGCGTAGTGTGACCTGTCTCCGCTTGTCGCAAAGATTCGCTTCATCGTACACGGTTTGCGAGCGTCATTGCTGGGATTTCATTTACGCACCCATCCGACGTTTCGCAACTCCCCATTTAGTCGCATGTATAATTCGAGAGCCCAGGGAAGCATATTCCAAGCATAACAATTCTCCATGGATTAGTAGGACTGATCACTTCTACTGGCAACCACGAGAACACATCAAGGCAAGCGGAAGCCGCCATCCCCGTCGACAATGAAAAGCGATGTCATCAACACCTGACAGTCTGCCCAGCGGCCAAACTGTTCTCGGGGATCAAGTTGATCTATGCCCCTACGAGGATGGGCGCTGTCATTTAAGCCATTCCAATACACGTGAGGTCAAGCTCATGTCCTCCGAGGGCGGGAAGACCATTTGAGCGACCTCTTTTAGCAACCACCTTTCGCAATCTCCATGATTTGTGTGCTATAGCGCTTCGACAAGGTCATTAGATTTCCATGTAAATCAGTGTTTGTTTACCCAACTAACAGGATTCTCAACTAGTAAGACTCATTCCTAAGAAGAAGGCCGCTAATATCCGGCTTCATCGCCATGTCGGTTATGAAGACGAACAAGACAGGACCGCGAAGGGATCTCACTTAAGTTGCAAGATTAGATCCAAGGCACCCTGTTGGCTTGCGAAAGCTATGCGGCTATTCATTGCATGATAAGGATCCTTAACTACGGGTTAAAAATACAGTCGTCAAACACCGACTGCAACAATCAGTCGATACTACCTAGGAGAGCGCATCGCAGTTTGTATCCAAAGGCACTCTATGTTCTGTGCGACACTTGCAAGATAGTAATATGCTTGTTAGAATGGGCCTTACTTTACTTGTGATGGTATCGATAAGATCCTGAGACAATGGCTCCTGAGCTAGGCGGTGCTCTTAAGTGGGATTTTGAGGCTTCATTGTTTTTCATAGAGAAAAAGAAGAGGATTAACCTACGGGGCTTCAGGAATTTCTTTTAGCACAACCTCCTCAGTATCCATCGCCGTTGAGATAGACTAGACACCTCCGGATTAGTTGCTACTAATCTTTGCTGTGGGCCTCAAATAAGGTATGAGGGCCGACCAAAAACCTTTACAAAGAACTTTTCTTCTTCTTTTTTGCTTCTGCAGATTGACCTCGTGCACATATAGTTACCAAGAATCAGGGTTTGACTTTGTACAGCAAAAAAACTTATTCCTCAGCAATATGACTCACATTCTCTCGCTCAAGCATGTATGTTGCAAAATGAATACGAACTAAATTCCAAGCTAAGAGATCTTTCTGGATGGTTCCTTAAACTAAGATCCACACCTCAGCTAGTTGGGCCAACGATCCCATCGCTCAAAGAAATGCACTGAGATCACATGGGAACGGCGCCGTCATGCATACAGAACTCCTGAAATCACCTCAGAAGATGATGGATTGTCTCGATATGTATTCTGATAGCTCAACCCTTCCATTTGTCTCCATTGCATTTATTCCTCTCGCCTAGCTTTCGCTTAAGAATTTAGCTTCCACCACGACATCTCATTGTGGACCATACGGGTTCAGCACTGAGGACACCTCAACTAGCATTAATCAATGCGCGAGGTTGAAGCGCACATATACTTCAATGCTATGCAACCAAGAAGAGCTGGTTAAGGTCATGAATATGGCAAACATTTCCAAATTTTTTCATTTCCAGCTTCGGCGCTCGCGATATTCACTGAGGAAATGTTTTCCCACGCACTATAGTTGCAAGCCCGCGCATACTTCATCACTGTGCTACGCCTGAGATGAGGAAGTTCTAAATAGTCGCCTTTTCCGCGGCTGCCGTCCATGAGTCGGTTAGAGAGTATTGAATACCAGGCGCCATATATATCTGTAGCACAAGATCGAACTCACCGTTCCACTGTACCAACTACTCCATTCTGTCCAAGTATCTTTGGGACGGAATGACTAGTAACAGGGAGTGTTTGAGAAGACAAATCTCTCATGTATCTCGGCTCTGGGGACTATGTGTATATCTACCAGTTGCGTATTCCACCGTGAATGCTTATTGGTCAGTACACCAAGGCGGGCTGTAGAAACCCGACAACTCGGCCACGAGCCCGTACCCACAAAAATGTCCGTAGAGCCTGCTCGACAAGCGGGACATTTACCAGGCATCTAGATCTAAGCTTTACTGCGGCTTGATATGAAAACTTTTGTGTTTTTACTTTTGTAACGTTGCATTCCGTTTTGCTTTGCACCCCATCATGACTCAAGGCAACAAAACCTTAGTGAATAGCCTCTACAGCCTATGCGTCTGACAGTGGTCATTTTGACTGTGATTATAGTCAGCGATATTAATCGAAGTCGATAGGAGCTTGGATGGTTGACTTTGAGGGCGAGTATGTCCATTCTTTCCCGTCTCAAAGACTCGCGCAATAATTTTCAGAGTAGGAGCTCAGTAGGTAGACTAATAGTTCGGTTAGTTGACTGAAAAGCTTGCTTTGAGCAGGTCGACCGATGACTCACTTGGTAGGTTTAGAGGTAAAAGTTGGAGCAAGACTTAAAGGATGGGGAGATCATGGTTCTCTTTGGGAGGACATTACGCCTGAAGCTGGCCTTATAAGGTATTCATTTTGGATGGAGTTGGTTGAGACAATGAGGTAGTATGATGCAGCTGAGGTAACCCTATTGATCGGATATAAAGTTACTTCCAAGGTGGGTTTTAGTCCATTCTTGTTAATACCATTGCAGGGTTTGTGATGCTTGAATCTCTTTATGGTCCGCTACCAGGTCATATCACAATGACAAAGCCTCTATAGCAGACATAGGCAATTTCCACGCTGGGATCGAGGCCTTGCTGGTAGGATTTAGTGGCATTAATGTTAAGTAATAAACTTCTTGATGATTGCAGAAGCTACAAAGTTTATAGTACCTGCGCGTGACATTGTATGCGAGCATATTAACAAACACGATTTTGTGTAAACTTTAGGTAACAAACAGCCTTGCTCCTGGATACCTCAATGCCTGAAGTTTAGCTGATTTCTGGTATAAGTAAAGAGATTATCCCTCAGATTCCCGGACTGTTTTTTCTCCAGTTCATCATCAACTTCCACTCAACCTGAGCTTCCACCCAACCTCTACTCCCACTCCACATCACACTCTATATCACACTCTCACTCGGCCCCACACATCCTCTACTCTCACCCATCTTCCTCTTCCACTCTACATCACACACTCTACCAAATCCACTCATAACCAACAACATGGGCTGCGGATCTAGCAAACCCCAGGCTCGGCCCCATCGCGCCAAGGCTTGGCAATGGGAGGAACCCCCCAAGGTTCAGCTACCCAAGAATGGTCGGCGAGTGGCCTCTACGGCAGCAAGAAAGGCAATGGCCAACAACTATAAGAAGAACCAGAGCTGGCACAATAGCCCTTCGCCGGAGATGCAGAGGGAGAAGGGTAAAGCCATGAAGAAAGAGTTTCGCAAGGCACGAGACAAAGCTGTTGCCCGCGGCAAGTGGTAGACACTCGACAGATGGTAGGTCATCTTCGAAAATTTACCCTGAGCTATAATACTAACAGCTTAGTCCCACTAGGAAACAGTCCAGACCTCTTGGTCATTTCATTGAACAAACCATTTGGGGTCTTGATGATGTTGTAAGCCGCGGTTAAGATGTACTATACCAGAGGGCGCGCGCCCTCGATTTGGCATTGTGGTTCAACAGATGGAGCAATGGATTGGAATTTTAATTGTGCTTTGTGCGGTAGTTGTGTATCCTTAGTCACGCGAGAGTTGATTTCTTGCGTCAATTAAGGATACAACTCAATAGACCTTTCGTTCATTCCATGCATGTTCCCTCCTCTGCCTTATGTGACAAAATGCCCTATTCAACTACTATCCTTATGATTAAAGTGTTTGAGACCATCCCCAAAGAAGATGAACCAGACGATTTGGCTGTCAGATCCTGTAACGCCGTTGTACCCCTCGTTTGCTCAACTATTGCGCTTGACGCTGCACGAAGACTTGAAAACTTTTCTGGCAGCCTGATGGATATCTTTCGTGGCCAGATTAATCGATCCACCGAGACTTCATGGAGAACTATCGATCACTCATACAAATCACAGAAACTCAAGGCCTTTCAAAGGTTCACTACCATGGCTGTCAAGTGCGATTACGTGGCAGAGTGTGGTAATCAATGCGTCAACAAATACGTAACTCACATATGTCACCAAGGCAGCCAAAGTGTTACAATTGGTATCGGGGCACACGATTCGGAACTACTCGATGACTTCATCGTCAAATGGGAAGAGGGGCTTTACGTTCAGCTCGAATCCCTGGATCAAGACATAGACCGGCTTGCGATTCTCATGAATTGTGAAGTTCCGCGTTCTAAGCTCGATGCTATTTGGTCTATAGCGGGAGCATACAGTATTGTGCTTAAATTGTGGGAATACTGTGTTCTTTATTATAGTGAAAGCATACCTTCTGGAAATGCAACACCATCACATAGTCATGGTCGTCGACGTTGACAGCAGTAAGCAATGATACATTTTTTTATCCACTGCGACTATTACTATTCTAACGCCCCGATAGCCTCTTGAGTGAAATATGTAAAGCAATATAAGATACAGCTCCAGTGAGACAAAGCCCACTGATCACCCCAAATCCCTTGAGGTATTTGGGTTGGTCTGAAGATGGGAAAAGATAAGCACCATAAATCTGCGCGAGATTACCCATAGCGTTGACAAACGCGAGCGAAATCGCCCGAGTCTCATTTGGCATAGAACCAAACGTGGCAGATGCGTAAGATAAGGACAAACCGTTGGCAGCCCAGAGTCCAGCAGCCATAATGACAAGCAGAGCATAGCGTGCTTTGAAGTCATAGACAACGCACGTGATGATGGCACATAGCATTGCCACAGTCATCCAGGCACATAGGATAATACCTCGCCATTCGCTCTTTTTGTCAGCAAAGTATCCTGTGATAGCAGTGACGACAAAGGCAACGCCGAAAATGGGGATCGTCATATACTGAGCGGCCGTGGCTTCGTAGCCTAGTCCGTTAACGAGAGTAGGGTAGAAGTAGGACAAGGTGGAGGAACCGACAATCGCCTGAGTAGAAATACGAGTCAGTAATGTCGAACTAAGTCTTTGTAGCGTAACTTACCATGTATCCAACGACAAAGAGCCATGTGCGCCAGTTGAGCATGCTGAGCTTGAAAGCCTCCCAATGACCCAATCTCGGCTCGTCTTCCGTAGCAACTTGTTGGCTGTTCCTTTGTAGTCTCCTAATTGCTAGTTCTCTCTCAGCCTTACTGAACTTCATCGTTGAAGTGTTCGCTGGAAAGTCAGGGAGCATAAGGTAGGCAATAAGAGCGCAGCCCATGGTCGCAGCACCCTCGACCACAAACAGCCACCTCCAACCGGCCTTTCCATGAGCCCCATCTAGACCACTTGTAATGGACCCGGCCAAGAGACCACCGAATGCTCCAGAGAGAATTGCGGCGGATATGTATACGGCAAATCGTTTGCTCTGTTCCTCGCCCTTGTACCACGACGATAGGAGAAGCAGGACACCGGGAGCGAAACCAGATTCAAGAATTCCCATAAGAATTCTCAATCCGATCAAGGCTTCATAGCTCGGGGTGAAGGCCATTCCAATTGTGACACCTCCCCACAAGAACATAATCGCGGGTAGGTAACGACTTGGGCGTGTTCTGGTAAGGATCATATTGGAAGGAACTTCGAAGACGACGTATCCAACGAAGAAGACAACGAGAACGATGGAGTACTTATTCGAGTCGAGATTGAGATCTTTGTCCATTCCGGCGATTTTCGCATTGCCGATACTGTTCAACCATTGGCTTCTGGTTAGTCTGGTACTCGTAAAGTAGGTCGCACACGGACTTGGTTCTATCCATATAGGAGAGAAGATACATGATCCACATCATAGGCAAGATGTAAAGATCAATCTTTCGGACGAGCTTCTTTTCTGCCTCAGGATCGGGCAGAGAATCCTCAAGTCCTGATGACGCGTTCTTTGTATCGGCTATATTGTCGTGGTGCTCGTAGCTGTGTTCGCTTTTTATTTTCTCCATCTTGTCTGTTGATTGATGCAGTCGCGTGCTTCAAAACTTATTGGTTGGAGGAAAATCTTGTTATCGGTCACCAAGAGATGATGCCGCCAGAAGATACAACGAAAGATCGACTTGGTTTGGTTGATGATTGGTGTTTATATAGTTCTGAGATGACAACAGTCTACTGTATGCGCTCAGGATCCGGGTCAAGCAGGTTTCTGTGGTGTTAAGATCAGGGAACATCTTACCGACACCAAACTTCTAACCTCGTTCTGGAGTCCCCAGATTCTCCGCAAGTCCTAAATTAGCGTCCGGGGAACAGACTTGCCATGTGGGGAGTCAGCTAATGCGGGGAAAAGGATGCGCTAACGCGGCTCGGGCTTAAGCGTGTCCGCGAGACGCGCCCTTGAACCTCGTGCCGAGCCCTGGATGATGCATCCCGTTGCATAACCTGTTTCACATTCTGTGGCATGGAAATTCGAGCCGAGTTATGCTGTCGATCTCTTTGTATGGAGTAACATTGCGACATTGAATTTGGAGCTGTTAAATAGGTACAAAAGGTCTCGGTCCTTAGAATTAAATAGTTAATATTCAGAGTGTGATCTATACTTCTTTCTTGACTCTATTCACCCTGAATTTGTACTCCTTGTATAACTTTTATTACTGCGCCGTCGCACTTAATCCTCCACCCTTCAGCATGACCGGTCCTTCTGAAACGCATAGCAACGGTGTCCATGCCACAAATGGCGCGACCAATGGAGGTGCGCCTCTGACTACTATGCCCGGCCCCGACCACGACTACAAGGTCTCACTGAAAGACAAAGTCATTGCCAGCAAGTCCCCCCATGAAGGCAGCTCATCACTTGACGCTAATTGGATAAGTCACCGGAGCTAACCAGGGCATCGGTCTCGGTATTGCCGAAGTTTGCCTCGCCAACGATGCCGCTTGTGTTTACAGCCTCGATATTTCTGAACCCGCGGAACATTTTGCAGCGCTTCTCAAGCGCTTTCCCGGGAAACTCGAGTTTCAACATTGTGATGTTACAAACGAAGATAGCGTAGCGGCTGCTATTGATGCTGTCGTTGCTGCCAAGGGGCGTTTCGATGGAATGGTAGCCAACGCCGGTGCTACGAAGCATCAGCCCGCCTTGGACTTTACTGCTGAGCAGTTTGAGAAACTCTTCAGACTAAATGTCTTTGGCGCTTGGAACTGCGCCACAGCTGCAGCCAAGGCGTTCATCAAGCTGGGCTCTAAGGGTAGCATTGTTTTCACAGCTAGCATGACTTCTTACCGGCCAAACAGAGTAAGCAGCTGCTCACAAGCGACAGATAAGGCTCTTACTAATAGAATCTAGGCCGCTCCATCAGCTCCATACGGCGCGACAAAGGGTGCTGTACGCAACATGACACATACACTCGCCATGGAATGGGCTCAATATGGCATCAGGGTGAATAGCATTTCTCCCGGTTTTGTCAAGACCGCTTTGACATATTATGTCGAGACATCACCCGACTGGGATACCAAAATGGAGTACTACGGCGGAATGCCTCGCTTAGCACTACCCCAAGAGCTTGGTGGTGCTTATGTATACTTGCTAAGCGAGACAGCGACATATACAACTGGAATCGATATTCCTATTGCAGGTATTGTGGGTGCCTGGTAGAAGAGGTATAGAAGGAGAAAGGGGATTAGAGACGGCTGAGTCGGACCCGAGCTTGCACATATGGACTGCTCACGGGCTCTACTCTAAAGGAGCAGGATGCGTATCATGAATAGCTTCTTGGTCATGACTTACTAGCGATAGAATGAATATATAGGAGGGATCGCAAATGAAAAGATTTTCCAACATTTTCGTGTGGCCTTGTATTGTATGTCTTGTGTACAACTATGGGAGTTTTTCGTACCTCGCACCTTTAACTAAGTTGTCAACTGGCTGCCTCGAGTTGCTTTGTTTCTGTGCATAGTAGACAAGAGGATGTCCTACTTTCTCGAGATAACTTTTCGGCTACATACAAAATGAGGATTAAAAACATTTTTCCAGAAAGTTTAACCGTAATATAATGACACCGTCGCGGTTGCATGCCGTAACGTACCAAGGTATCAATTCTAGGATACTAATCTGTGCTGAGCCCATGTAAGAGTAAACATCATGTACAATGCGATAATAAAACCATCTATGCCCCTCTCTACCCTGCTAGTGGTACTGCCTGTGGTTTCTCATAAAGTTTTACATTGCATATTAACCCTTGAGATAGTACAATAATATGATTGCAGCATTTTTGCGTCTCGGGTCCACCACCACCGCAGGTGCAGGGATCCGAGGATGCAGCTTGTCTGGGGTTGATCAGGTGCGGGGATGGCCTCGAGACGCGGCACAATATTGTGGAGATTGCGAGACCAGGGTATCAGCATTAGATCCACATCAAAAGAACGTGCCGGGCAAGTAGAGTCAGAAAACCATCAAGACAGCAATCAACAAACGAAAGATATCAGATGCTATTCAACTTGTTCAAAGAAGGTACAACATATCACAGAGCGCAGCACCATGGCATCAAATTGGGACCCTACGAACAACAAAACTTATCAGATCCTCAAGGCAGCCGAGGATAATGGATACGGAGTGCTTGCACCGATAGCCTATAACCTGGAACACATCCTTGCTTTCATTCGCGCTGCCGAGACCAAGCGCAGTCCCCTTATCATCCAAGTGTTTCCTTGGGCTATTACCTTCTCTTCCGGTCTTCTCATCCATGCAGCCGCACACGCCGCGCGTGAAGCTTCTGTGCCAGTGGCCATCCACTTGGATCATGCCCAGGACGAGGCTATGATTCGGCATGCCACCGAACTCCCATTCGATAGTATCATGATTGATATGAGCCACTATGAGATGGAAGAGAATTTGAGAAAGACGAAAGAGCTAGTTTCTTATTGTCACGACCGTGGCATAGCGACAGAAGCTGAGCCTGGCAGGATAGAAGGTGGAGAGGATGGCATTGCAGATACAGTGGACTTGGAGGGCGCATTGACAACTGAAGAGCAAGTGGATGATTTTATCGCCACAGGGATTGATTTCCTGGCACCGGCATTCGGTAACGTCCACGGCGAGTATGGGAAACGAGGACCGGTTCTTGAGTTTGATAGGTAAGTCTTTTCTTCATTATTCTTTACTTGCCCTTGGCTGAGCTAATCTTGTTTCTCGACTTCAGACTCGATAAGATCCGCGCCAAAGCAGCAGGACGCGTGAGAATCGTGCTTCACGGTACCAACGACTTTCCCGAAGACCTGATGGAGAGGTGCATCGGTGGCGGCGTTTCCAAGGTCAATGTTAACAAATTGATCTTGGACGACTATTTGGTTCACTTGAGGGAACAAGCGTCGAAAGTGAATCTTACCACGTTGATGGAACAGGGCGTCAGGGAAGTTCAGAGGTTGATGGAATGGCAAATGGATGTTTGTGGGTCGACAGGTAAAGCCTAGAAGGCTAGAAAAATACATTGCTCTGAAGTGTAATTTTTATCAGTCATGTGCAAGTAGAAGACTACAGGCTGAAAGTCTCTTGGTCGCCTTCGTGATCTGCTTTTGCCCACTCATGCCGTAGGTCATCTCTCCACATAGACATAGGAGGCCAGCTCACTCTAGCTTCACAAGCCTCCATCAATGATAGTACCTTTTCACGTTTTGTCGCATCCTGCAGACATAGTCCTGCGCCATATAGACACTGGGCCGAGAGTATTTGGCACCCTTCATCTTTCAACTCCATAGCTATTCCACAGATTACATCGACCGCTTGTGAAAGGGTCTTTTGCATCCTCAAATACCCGTTGAATCCCGCCGGTGTTGGGCTGTGGAGAGCTACCAAGATCTGGGCAAAGCTAATAGCCTGAAGTGCGGCACCAAACTCAGGTGGATGTACCCAAAGGCCTGTGAAGATGTCCGAGGGGCTAGAAGGTGTAGGAAGAGGCTTGTACTGGTTGCCAAGATGGGATCTCCAATCTTCTATACTTCGTAGAAGCTCTCTTCTCACACGGCCCAGATCTTCAGGCGCCGCACGATGTGTTATTGTTTCTGTCATGGTTGATCGTGAATGGGCATAATAATTGACAGCTTGGGACAAAAGGTAGATAGCTCTGTCTGCCAAGCCATGCTGGTCAAGCTCATGGTAACTTTGGACGGGAACCCAGAAACTGAAGCAAGGTCTCTTCTCTCGAAATGCGGCCCAGATGTCTTGCCTGAGCCAGGCCCACCAAACGGCCTGACGAAGACCTCCCGAACTTCCGTTTACGTCCTGAGACCTCTGAATCCAGAATACCCCTTTCAAGTGTCTCTGCCAATTTCCTCGACCATCAGACTCGTCAAGCATCTCGTATGATGAGATAACAATTGCTGTTGCAAGAAGTTCCTCCGAGTTTGTGTAGCTGTTGTAGGTCAGGGCTTCTTGCACGTAGTGCAACGTTTCGTAATAGTGGCGAATCCACTCATTATCAGTTGCGCCTTCAAAGCCTTGGTTCCTGGGATGAGGGACGTTTGCCCTATGGCGTGCGGCCAGAGCTAGAATTGCGTTCAACAACCCGGCATTGCGGAGGGCGAGTCGAATGACGCAGGTAGAAAATAATCTCTGCGGGTTGAACAAGTCAAGCCACAGCGCACAACGCTCAGCGAAATGTCGCAGTAGTCCAGCTTCGTAGCTGGTCAAAGTTGCACTTGTGTCAGCCTGCCATGTGCGGCGTTCAGCTTCAGCAACTTCAGATAGCCTGTTGTGTAGGGTCTCGATATTGGGGGGCCTCTCTTCGCCTTCTCTTGGAGCTGGAGTAGGTGCAAGAGAGAATCCACTATCTGCTTGTGCGGCGTCGTTTGCAAGCAAGTCCAGCCATCGTGTTGAGGCAAAGTCGGTTGTCCAGAAGGCCGAGTCTGGTGACCAGGCTGAAGTGGAAACTTGATGTGTTGCGACGTTGAGAAAGGATATGTCGTTTGCACATAGAGGGGGCGGTTGCAAGCGAGGCGCGACCACATTGCTTAGGGGTTGAGTTGGAGAGCTTCGATCATTCAACCACCCATCATCGTTATCTCCGGCTTGAAAACCATCATCTCCAGTTTGTGGGTCCAAGTCGAGATGCGTCGAACTGGGCTCGGTGGATGGACCATAGACACAACTTCGAGATCTCGTCGAACAAGGTCCACAAACAGGGCGCCTCTCTGAGCTTGTTGGTCAGTCAATGGGAAGCAAGACTGGGCCAGAAGAGAAACTAACCATCACACTTCTTGTGTCTTTTCCGGCACGTGATACTGCTCCAACGTTAGACAGATCGGCAATAATGCAAGCCGGATATAGACGGAACTCACCAACCAGTAGTAGTCCGCAGACCCCGGCCTCGGGACTTTCGCACTCTTTTCTTCCGGGGTTGTGGATTATCTGCATTCATATCTCGATCCATTGTACCATGGTTGCACAAGATCGGAATGTGTTTAGAGTGAGATGAGGAGCGCGAGACGCAATTGTCTCAGGGTGAGTTCCGCGGTCCGTTTTTAGCCAGGCTAGTCCCAACTGGGGTATTGATCGGCCTGGGTTAGCTACACGGGCGCGTCTCGCGGTTACATACCGATTTAGTAAGCCGAGAGGGGCGATGTCATTGAATACTGAAGATGCATCCCAGCAGGGCTTCTGGTTGTGAAAGTTTTGATCAGATGCATCAGCAGCGCATTCGACAACCCGGCTCGACATCCAGAACGATAAGAACTCCGTCAAAGCGAGGGAAAGATTCTCTACTAACTGAAACAGATTAGCCCCTTCCATGTGGTATGAGACAGTTCAGCACACCCTACGGTGCTACCCTGCAGCTATAAACACTAGCCAACGACCTAAAAAACGACAGATATTTCCAAAAGACCAAAGTAACCGGGCAGAAGATCGAACGATTAGAGCCAAGCCGTTACAGCCATATAGATCTTCAGGGTTTCTGGACGGTTATTAGCTTCAAATCCGGTCAGCACTTGTGCCTTAATCTCCTGGCCGGGGTGACGGCAGCCTTCAAACGATGGTGGGGTTGTGGGTGTTCATGGACTGCGTGCCATGGATCAAGTCACTGACACGAACTCAGAGTCGGTCTAAAGAATGGCAAATCTTCTTATGAGATTGATTGAGCGCCCTTCATACAGGCGAGCGACTTCTTAGGTACTCAGATGTTGGAAAAACTCCTCTGGATGCAAAGCATGGTTACAGGTCATGTGATACAAGCAAAAGACAGACGTGAAACTCGTCACGGGCGCATTTCCTGAGAATAACATAATTTGAATCAAGAAAAAGATGACTGAGACAGTCACGTTTCTTCTTAACGAAGTAGTAGTTTTTTTCACTGATAATCCTTTCGATCAGCAGTCCAGACAGGGACGAGCCACCGACAGCCACTTCCGCCTCACCCCCTGATCATCCCTCGACATGCGGCCCTATCATCGTGTGAGATCATTTCACGAGCATCCTCCCGATCGAGCCCATCAGCCTTGTGACGAGCATTACGGCACAGAAGGGACACTACAGGAACCCCAATACGGCGTATTGGTCCACGATACCGCCGGACCGTGTGCCTAGACCTTCCGTTACTCTCAATCCATAGCCGGCCCCCTTAGTCCCCTTTCCCTTTGGACGGACGATCCACGAACGCCGACTTGGCGGCACAACGCTCGTAGAATTTACGACACATCAGGGGATGCAGCTGGCCTGAGACCAATGGGAACACCTTGCCAATACCCGTCGAGTCTTGCCACCCGCTGCTTGGCCATTCGAAAGCGCGCGAAATGCCTCGACCCTCCTCTCGTTCTCACTGCCGAACCTTGTTGTACGATCGATGCTGCTCGTCAAGCTACTGTGCCGCCGTGAGACACCCTGATGCGCCCAGAACAATCTGCTGCCAGATCGATGCCGCCCACCCCCTACCAACACTGCCCAGTGAATTCGACCTACGTACCTCCTCGACCTATTATGGTCGATTACCAAGACCAGCGGCTTCATAGTTGCTGCTGTTATATCACAGAACATTCCCTTACTCCCTACCGACATGCCCAAGCCCTGTTCACCAAGTCACTCTTTTCAGTCCATCAGCCACCCCGTACAACCTTTTCCAAGACCAGGTCGAGTATTTTGCTTTTCTCTCCGTTTCACCCAACTTCACACCCCATCGCCACCAACCTCGAAAAGCCTCTGCCTTGTTATCGAAGCCCTATATTCAAGAGTGGCTCCGAGTTCGACGACATGATCCGGGCGCTCCATCGACGTCTCCCACAGTCATCAGCTTGCACACCCTAGATCTAGATGGCCACCGAACCTACCTCAAGAGTTTTGCTTCATTTTCCCATGTTGTCTTTGACGATGTATTATTTCCCATAGCCTCTACCTCGACTTTTAATGCCCGGTCATACCGCTGGTAATCCCCGACACCTGAGGGAGCGCAAACGATGTCAAGCTATCTCGGGGCATAAGGACTGATCAATAAACTGTGGTTCAGTTCTTCTATTAACGATCGGTCTTATCTAGTTCTCCAGATCTTCTTCCTCATCGTCGTCGTCGTCGTCGTCGTCCTCCTCCTCCTCCCCCTCCTCGTCAACCGGACGAGTACTCTCAACAACGTTGTGAACAAGAGCATCCATAGCTTTATAGCTTGGCTTGCCCCCCTGCCCCTCTTCTTTGTGATCGCCTGTTTCATGGGTCGGTTCAAGGATGCTCTTAACATCATGACTAAGCTCCCCGATCAACCCAAGTAAGCTACGTAGACTACAGCCAATATGCCGATGGCAGCCTTTCCTTACCCTCACATATGTCCATCTTTTCAGGTCAATCAGAAGACCGAGTTTCCGAAATAGACGACGACTGGTCTGGCATCATTGAGCATGGGTCTAAGTCCTGCCGGTTGCCCCCCTAGGCCGATGCACCCGGGAGTGTTGGAAGGTCAAGAGGCGGGGAATAAGAAAGCTTTCTAGCTTTTAGCTCATGGGCCGGCCGGCCCGATCCGCTTGTTCCAAAAGCTTATTCTCACTTCTTTTGAGAGTAATGTTCGCTAGAGTGCCTACAACCAAACCAAAACAATCATGACTATATGATTTGTACCACTTGCAAGTACAATACTCATGATGAGCGGGTCCGAATCAATTCCATTCGATGCCCCGCGAGACCTTCCTCCTCTGTTCCTAACTCTAAATATACCGCTTCTTCGGTGTAACATGTGGCCTTTGCTGATCTTCTCACTCTGGTATCGGCATAGTCCTCACTCTGATCTGCTATAGAGCCACTGACACCATCAAGCACTCTTTATTTAACCACCAACTAGTATAGCGTACAGTACGCCACTTGTGGCCTATCAACACATCATCAGCAATTAATTATGTTGATGTCTTTTCCATTTGACTTGAAACTAATTTTAACGTTTAGCGGGCTCGCGTACTTTTTATATTCTAGGACAATAATGAGCCGACAAGCGGAATCGATTATAAGTTAAACAGCATAGTTTATCAATACGCAGTTATACTCCAAAATGTACATAAGGAACCCAGTATAGCTCACTCTCGAACTCACCCTCGACAATCACAACATCCCGTGGTACCCTCTGTTGCTCACCTGTAACCAGAGCTGATTCCCGCACCAAGCCATTACCTCGATGACAATATCCAATATCTTCTGGCCTTGGATTTCCTTTGGGTCGCATCTCTAGCCAACGATCTCGAAGAATTCTAATAGTTTGGTGAAGCCCCTGGCCAACTGAATCATCCACTATACCATTATCTCGAAGGCTCTCATAAATACCCCTCGCCACATCCATACATAGATCATCCTGTACTTTCCACAGAGTTCCAATGACATGACGAAACCCAGCTACCTGGCAAGCACCGATCAGATGCAGACCCTCATCTGCAAATCTATCATCTTTGAGTCTGCCTGTCCCGCATGCGGACAGATAAGCCAGAAATGGAGAAGACTTTCGAAGACTCATATCTAACAGCTCGCCCACGGTCAATGGATTACGCTGACCCTCTCGCAGAAGTAAATGACTCATAGACGGGTCACTTTCGTCTGTATGGCCGTGGCCAGCGAAGTGAAATATGCTGCATTCTTGTAGACATCGTTGAACGTCGTCCTTTTGCCGCCTGGGCTCCATAACACTCAGATTCATGGAGGTGCAGATTCCGCGAATAGCTTCGACTTCATGGTGCGCAAAAGGAAGCGGAACGTAGCCAGGGGTCTCTTCAATAGCGACGAGCAATGCTTTTGACTCAAGTGGCTGCTTGATAGGAGCTCGACGGGACGAGATTAACGTCTTTACTGATGAACTGTAGGATGAGATAGCTCTGTCCATCACTGTCTCACCTGTGTTCCTTAAGTGATACCCGGCTGCGTGGAGTGGGAATTTGCAAAGCGCTCCCGTAGGAATCCACCATATATGTGTCCAGTTGCCATCTGTCGGGGTGTGTGTAAGGCCAAGGTGATCTAGGATGGGTTTCGCGATCACATCCCATAGCCACTCAAGAGTTTCTAGACTGTCCAAGTTGCCGGATCGTGCTCTGCGGTCAATATCGTCTTTGGTGACGTGGGGGAGACTCACGGCCCATTCACCACGAGCATCAATAGTAATGGCGCCGCAGTTGAACATGCTGATGTTGATGATGATAATTGGCCCGTGGAGTGAAGCAGCTAGCATCTTGGATATACTAGGGGCTAGAAGGAAGTCTTCAAACCCAGGTTTAGTATGAATTTGCCCAATCACATCATCAAATCGGCGCTCAGCTTCGTATTGTTGTCTGACTTGTGTCGAATCTGCCACTTCTTTGTTTCTGCTGCTGACGCGTTCGAACAGTTCCTTACAATCCACGAATTGGTTTGCCAATGCCGGGTAACTTGAGTGCAGATCCACGATGTCAGTTCGCATATCTTCGATTGATGTTGCAAGAATACCACGGCCTTGCTCGAGAAGTTTGAGAGCCGTCATTGGGGATCTGACGCCCATGATTGCGGTTGATGCAGCCTCACATGCTAGACCTGCTACCTGGCCCAGGAGGTGTTGCTTGTCAGAGTTATCCAGCGATCGTAAAACGAGTTGCGGCAACAAGTTGAGTGCCGCCTCTGCAGCCTGAAATGCTTCTTTCCACTGGGATCTCACAGCGAGATCTCTCAGCAATTGCCTAGTCGCCCTTATTCGGACGATGAGAGCCGCGTTACCCTGGTTTGCGGCGGATCGATGGCAAGAGATTGCCTCGTCCAACACATTGAGATCTTTAGTACAGACGTAGCTTTCCCCTAGAGCGTCTCCCAAGCGTCCTAGCCTCTCTGCATGGTCTGGGTGGTCTTTGGGACTCGAGTCAACGGCTTCACGTAAGATCCGGATAGACTCTTCTAGGTCAGGAAACGCCTCCGTCTGTTGAAACCTGATCAATAAGAGGCCGCCCATATTCTTCAAGCAGGCGGAATGCAAGGGGTGACCGAGAGGTGCAGCCTGAACTGCCCTCCTCCCAATGTCCAAAGACTTAACATAGTCGTCGTCCTCAGCCGTCTTACGGTATCTCTCATTCAGTCGAGTCCCGAGACTCTGGAGTCGCCCAGCCAAATCTGCGTGGCCAGAGGGAAGAGCGTAGAGAGACTCCGTCGCATGCCGAATTGCCTCGTCCAAGTCTTCCAATCGCCCTGTTCTTGTGTATCTATCACTCAGCCGGATCCCAAGGTTATTTAGGATCACCGAACGATTCGGATTGCTCAAGCCTGTAGCGTCGGAGGCCAAGAGATCCCTGCCAATGCGAATGGCATGGTCAAGATCCGACATTCGCCCAATCCTTGTGTATCTCTCGCCGAGCCGAGCTGCCAGGTTGCTTGATATCCCGACCCAATCTACATGCCCCTTAAATATCTTATTAACGGCTTCTCTGATATAGAGAATAGATCCGTCGAGATCCCCTATTGCTCCGGCTCGTGCATAACGTTCTCCAAGACGAATGCCAAGGTTGCTAAGCAGGCTAGACCTGTCAGGATGGCTTGTAGGTGTATCGGCTACGACATGCTCTAGAATTTCGATGCTCTTGTTGATGTCTGCGAGTTCCCCCTTTGCCAGGAATCTCTCTCCTAGCAGTGTACCGAGAGTCCTCAATGCTCTACTTTTGCGGCTTTTGAGGTCTGTCTCACTAGCCTCTCGGGCTAAGCGAATTGCATCCTCTAGGTTGGTGATGTCCCCAGTCCTCGCATATTGGTCGCTCATTCGATTTGCCATGTTGTTCAAGAGAGTTGTCCTTACTGGATTATCATCTTCAATATCTTTCAGGGCTCCTGACATGAGCTGAATCGCCTCGAAGAGATCAGTAGGGTTCCCACTTTTGGAGTATCTCGTCCCAAGAAGGGTACTCGTGTTGTTCAGGGTTTCGAAGTAGGCGGACGATGAACGTTCAGTTAGGTCCAAAGCCTCTCGTGCAACCTTGATGGCATTGTCTAGATCGGAGCTTTCCCCACGTTCCTGGTACCTACTTCCAAGGTATGACGCGAGGTTTACCAATTGCATTTGGCGGTTTGGATGACTCTTTGGCATATCAGCCAGAGCTTTCCTGGTGATGTGAATAGCTTCATCAATTGAATCGGTCTCAGTGTTGCCTCCTCTCTTGAGAGAAAGAAGTTTGGAAAGATTGGCCGAACAGTTGAAATCACTCAGTTGATCAGGCAGAGACTCGTTGTAAGCCAGCCTTGCAAGCCGGATTCCCTCTTCAAGATCGGAGATTTGTTCTGTTTCCAAGGACAGGTCGCCAAGCCATAACCCCAGAGAAGTCTGGAATCTGATGCGATCTGTATCGCCGCGGCGAAGTCCGGCTAGTGCTTCGCGAGCTAACGCAACAGCCTTGCGTATATCAGCCGCCACTCCAAACATAGCGTATCGTTCTCTGATGTTGGTCGCCAAGTTCATGATTCTCTCCGAACGTGAGTCATGGTCTTTAGAAGTCGTTTCAACACATCGTTCTCCAAGATGGATCGCTTTGTGTAAATCTGACACCCTGCCGACTCTGGAATACCTCTCCCCCAAAAGGTAACCCAGGTTGTTGATGAGTTGCCCCCACCATGGATCCATCTCATTCGTGATATTCAAAGCCTCTGTTGCTGCTTCAATCGCCTGCTCTAACTCAGGCAGTTTCTGTGTCTCTTTGGATAGAATAGCCAGACGGAGCGCGACGTTACTAGAAAAGAATGCCGTCTCAGGGTGGTCCCGTGGTGTCGCAGCAAGCGCTTCAATGCCCACTTCAACGCTTTCTTGTATATCCTCTAGTGCTCTTGTTATACGGAATCTCTGCCCCAGCCGATCAGTCAAGTTTCGCAGATCATGTGCCCTTAGTGGATCATCATCAGCTAGTAGTGCGATCGCACTTTTGACAAGCTGAATGGAGTTTTCGAGATCAACTCGTGCACCAGATAGTTCATATCGATTAAAGAGTGCTGTCCCATAATTTGTCAAACTGACTGCATATTGTGGGTGGTCCTTCGGGGTGAGGTCCAAGGCCTGTTGTGCAGTTCTAACTGCTTCAGCGAGAGCATCAGAGGTTTTTGTTTTTAGATACAAATCTCTCTGTCGTACGAATAGGTTACCCAAGGCGATTGCTTGTCGCTCAGAATCGTTAGGAATTGAATCGATAGCCAAGCGAGCGAACTTGATGGATTGCTCCAGATCGGCCACCTCGCCCGACAAACGATATCTGGCGTAGGACAGAGCCTCCAAGTTCTTTCGAGCTTCGAAAAGAAGGTCACAGTCTTCAGTCATACCGGTAGCCTCTTCTATCACAATAGCAGCTTCTTCAAGGTCAGGTTGACAGCCGCTTTGTGATAAGACAACCCCATGTTTGACTAGAACCGTAGCCCGCGCGGGGTGGTCATTGGGTATGAGCTGCACGGCTTCACGTGTCAAGCACGTCGCTTCCTCCAGATCGATTTCAGCGCCTGTCATGGAGTATCGATGCCCTAGACGCGATCCATGTTCAGATAATCGCGCTCCACGATCCGGATCATCTCGAGCCGTAGCCTTGATAGCTTCGAGTCCAGTGGAAATGCATTCATCGAGAACAGTTAGATCAGATGTCAGAAGATACAAATTCCACTCGAGATAGCTGAGGTAGCTCATATGTTTCACCCACAAAGGGTCTCCACGAGGAACCTGCTCGATACGTTCGAGGATATCTTGCACCCGCTGTTCAATTTCTTCCATTGCCTGAGTTTGGTGCTTCAACCTTGAAGAGAAGCGAATGTTTGCGGATTGACAAACCTGCTTCTAGCGTCTACAACACACGGTGGCGATTTTCTCTGCAGCCTATGTGAGAGGAAGCGGGGAAAGATGTCACGAAGTAGAAGATCACGCGGGGTTAAGGCAAAAACGTGATATTAAGGCTGCAGTCACAGGGACACATGACACCGAAGCGAGAAATCCAGTCAACATGCACTCGCGCTGCTTATCTCTTGGCATGCGAGTTGCAGGTGAGACACAGCATCATCGCCACTCTTTTCAAGACACCACTACCGATATATGTGTGATTGGGATGTATATCCATGCTTACGCGCCTAAGTATGATTGACTCATCGGGCGCATGATTGGTAGACATTTCTAACACATGCTTGCAAACACACTGTGATTGCTTATTGGAGAGAGGCTACAGGACTCCTGGGTGGCTAAGCAGGCTGGCAGTTCTTAGCTTGTATCGGCCCACGTTGAGAAGACTCTAGCAAGGGAGCAGATTTCGGTCATGAGAGAGCCAATGTAGGTCGAGTCAAACGGGCTGGTTAGGTTTACCTATTTGGATTTTGCAAATGATGTTTATGGCTGATAGATACCCCTTTTCTCTCTAAAAGCGGCCTCAAGGCCTAGCTAATTATTCAATAATCTAACTTGGATATCGGAATCCTTAAATCAAGTCATGTCTAACGAATGTATTGTAGTCTTTATCGTACTATGGTAACTGTAATAAACAAAAGTAAATGGACAAAAGTAAATCTGTGCCCGCACCCTTCACTTACATCTATCGCATCACAGGAATACTTCCCGGTCGACAACCCAGTGTTCGAACGTTTCAACAGCACGTGCATCTCGCCAACACGGATTCTGCGCAGATATCTTGGTCGCTGGTGCATCCCAAATATGAGGAAGTTCTAACACTTTCCACGAAACCGCCCCGCTTTTCGTGACCAAGGTACGGATGATGTCCCGATGACGGACTTCTCTAGTTGCACTGATGTTTTTGAGTTTATCTGGAAGATCTGTCTTGAAGCTAAAGTGGCATCCGCTGCCACTATGTACCTCCTTAGGAGAATCATTTGTAGGGAAGATTTGTTGAATGTGGAACCCAGGACCGAGGTTTAGTACCGTAACATAGAGCTTATCAGAGCATCTGTTGTGGAGCCGATAAGCAAACCCAGCAGTGCCCAGAGCTCCTTCGTTCGCCTGCTTCTTCTCAACAGAGACCTTAAAAGGTACCCCGTTGCCACAAGTGTCATCACCACGCAAATGTAGAATCTGCTGGAACCTACCCAAATGGGTGAGTGCAGCTGCTGACATCTCCATAATCTGATGATCATGTATATCTAGAGACAAGCCGCGGACAGCTCCGTGGTAACCAGTTAGTCGTTCTGGGGCATGAATCTCGATATGATCGCCTCGTCTCACTAATCGTATAGCGTCTGAGTCACATTTCTTGATGTCATCAAGAGTTTGAAAACTACTGGCGATTCGCTGCTTCAGAGCTTGTTCGAGACCCTGATGGAAGCTAGCACCCAACATAGGATCTACCAGAACCTGGAAGAGTTTATTTCCAAAGCTCCATCTTGATGGTATAAATAGATGGGACTGGCCAGGATACGATTGATGCTGTCTTGGTGAAAGAATGGAAGGGATCTTGGCGCTGCACGTATCGTCCTCGACCTGATCTATCGAGATGCAGGTTGTTGGGTCACCGCAAAGAACGAATTCTGACCTTGTCTCAATGCCATGAACTTCTCCTATCGGAAGGGTGATGCGGTCTCCGTTTATCTTTGACATGACTGGTGGGATTGAGAAGGGCTCCGTTGTCCCAAAGAAGAGAAGCCGATCTCGACCGTACACTCTCGGCGTTTGATTCGTCAACTTGGGGGCCAGTGAGTCGCGAAGTGTTCGATACGTCAAATGGTAATCGGTTATCTTCTTGTGTTGAAAGTGCTCCAAGAATGCTTTGGTGAAAGCTCCGCCTGGTATGCCGCTGGTTATCTCAGCAGCTCTCTCGTGACTGTCGCATGCTGCCATGACAGTGAAGCCTTCGGGGTTGATTGACCAGGCTGTTTCCAGATGACTGTCTCGAGTGGGAGAATCTGACACAGTCCCTTCGACAAAAGTCTCGTCACTTGGTAGATTGGGAATCTCGATTCGCGTGTCGGGTGTCCGAAATTGAAAACCTTCACGCCATGAGCCGCCAGAATAGCAGCTGTCTAGAAGAACAATGACCTGAACCTTTTTTTGGTTCAATCTTTCGAGCCAGTGGTTTAACTCCCATCCACGGACTGGTCGTCCTCCTTGGCAAAAATTGATGGTAAGCAACGAAGGGTCTGTTTCTCTGTTGGGAGATCTCGAAGTTCTTGGGAGTTGCGCGCCGTGGCCTGAGTAATGGAAGAAGAATAGATCTCCAGCTTTCGCATTCTGAATTACGAGATCAAATGTACGCTTGATGTTTCCAAAGGTTGGCCAAGTGTGACGCGCCTCGATTGGTTCCTTGGAATCTTGCGCAGCAGGCGAGGAAGTGAGTACAGTGGTTTGGAGTTCGTTACCGAAACGATCTGTCAGAAAGCGATGGATTCCATTTACATCGTTGACGGCCCCATGGAGCTGATTCAAGACAAGTCGTTTGCCCTTAGTGTTTCTGGATTCACCTTGAAGGTAAAAGTCAATTCCAACTAGCAAGGCAAATCTCCTTGGCCCCGGAAAGTCCCCCATGTTGGTGTGCAGAGCTGTCAAGTCCAGGTCCGATCCTTAGAATGACAGACTACGCTGAGATCCACTCCTATTTATCATTGCCCGTGTGGTACCGTATCTACGGGTGTAATCCGGACAAGAAGGCGGAGCACATTCATACCAATATTAGTACCGCTAAGACTGTTGTAGAGGGATGCAAGGTAGTGAATACGTTCACTTTCTTGCCCGGATCGCACGACTAGAAACGTCAGTTGGTCCGCTATACACCTTCACCGGGCGAGAGCCTGACGTCCACGCCAAGCGTAGTCATTGTGCTGATGCACCAGCGCGGCGTATCAATACAGTTTTGTTCCCTGACCACGCAATCATTGTTGCCTCCGTTGTAGTGCTTGAGTTAGATGGTGGCTGCAGAAAGAGCTTAGTACCTGCCTGTATTGGGGGAGCGTAAAACGGCCAAAGCGTTTGTTGGCCTTCGAGTGAGAATCTGGAGGTTGCATAATGTGCAAATGCTCGTCATGTGGCTCGCCAACGATAAAGGCTAATTGTATCGCAAATAGCCTAAGTCCGATGGAGGTATCTCGATACTTGTCAAGGCGGCATTGGAGGTGAGGCTTCCGTTATTACTACTGGATGAAAAGGAAATAATTGTAGCTTGTAGGTGTCAAACAGGGCGAATACATCATTCGAATGTTGAGAAAAAAGTATAGAAAATCTTTCTACCACTTCACTTACTTTAGGCCCCAAGTTAACACTTGAGGTACTTATTAAGGTGTCGATAGCATCCCAGTTATATCATCGTGCCCATAGTATAGTTTGAGCTATATTTGTGAGCCACTGCTATAGACTCGATTTGTGCTATTCTATATTCGGTTGTCTCAATTCATAAAAAAAAACTCCTCTCTTAAAGTAGAGCCGCCCGCAAGTGCGTCTCCGGTTGGGAGTACAGTCGCCTGTGCTGCAGGGCTTGAATTCCTAGTCGTTTAGTAACGTCTCATCTACCTCTCTACTAGCTGGCCGTGTGATGGCTTGAAAATGCAGTGTTGATTGGCAATGTGACGCAATATCTTGATGCGAGTATTGTCGCCACTGGAGGAAGTGCCCCACTGTACTGATACAGCAGCATACTTACCGGTACCCCATTCGCAAGTACTTGTAGGACCGGCGAAACCCCCGCCATGATTGAAGATAACAGCGGGAGAGTCTCTGGAAAGGAGATGGCGCAGGAGGTAAATTACTTCTGCAGATTTTCGTGAATGAAGTTTGTTTTGTTTGTTGATCAGTATTTAGTAATCGGGTAACGTTCATTGTGGCCTCCAATAATAGGCAAAGCTGGACAAGTCGGAGTATGAAACTGGCAATGAGTCATTGTGTAAAGAGCCACCATAAGCTTTTTGATCTGAGGAGTATGGTTCGACATGTCTCGTCTCGTTTTGCACTCCAGAAGTGAAGCTAATGGTCGCTGTGGGCTTAGACAAAAGAAGGGTGTTTATGACCATCGCCGGGCGCACGGGCCTTTCCCACGTTGTTTCCTCGACCTGAAACCGGATCGCGCGAGAATCAAGTAATTGGACAATGAGATGAAAGCAGCCACAAAACTTACGACAGCTTCAAACAACTATTATAGCGTATGTCGACGAGTCAGAACAGTGTTGCGCCTTACTACGGCTGGAAACTGTGGAGTTGCGGGTAGTTCGGCCCGGTCCGAGCATTCGAACCTTAATCGAACGTCAAGGAGGCTTCAATTTAGTTGGACTTGCGACATAACCACAGAATTCAGTTAGGTCAAATGACATACACAATGATTATTTCTCGGTGGTAGGACTCGTCCAGGTTTCAAGACACTATTTTCCATTTTATCCGATGGAAGTCCGGCAGAAATAATGAGCCCACCAGGGTCAATCGTGATACACACTGCTAGGGTTTAAGTGATTTCTTGTTATGCACCAACGATCATTCGGTATTCTCGGCTTACCGTAGCTGTAGGGTAAGCATAGCGGAGTTACCAGGCCTGGGCTGGCTACTTTGCATCAGACCCTCTGACTTTTGGCCCCAAATACCCCCAATATGAGGCGATAACAGTAAATGTATTTCTGCCACCACTTGGCCATATTTCGGGTTATAAATCATGGTGGGGTGCTGGTATGATAGTATGGTTGAGAGAATATATTGCAAAGAGTTAAGCTAAATCGCGGCACTGAAACGTGGTCTCGTATTGAAAATCTTGCTAGAGGATAAATGTCCCAAATGGAAACATTGTCAATGTTGCGACTTTAGTATTGAAAGCAGCGCCGGGCCGAACCACCCGCAGCCTTGTACCCCTTTGTAAGCCGCAACGTTTGGCTCGTCTCCAGGCAAGCCATAGATGAATTAACCTGCTTGCGGGCCATGGAAGCCATTTATCGACACTGCGACAAATGGTGCTGCAACCTGGTAATGTGTAAGGCTTTGGTTATCCAAGGCCGGGGTTCTGCCTTCAAGTCGTGGGTATGCATCTGGTCGTAGGTCATCTAACCTTGAGTCGTCTGATATACCTAGGAAGGTCAGTGATGGAGGTCAAAGAATGATATGCCAAGCAAGGCCCACCTAGCTCGTCTGGTGATGTATCACTCGTCCTTTGGCGTCTGCAAATCTTCCAAAGAAGAATAGCAGAAGCCGGAACATTGACGACAACCCCAATGATGGAGATTACGGCCTCCGTTGATAATGCCATCAGGTTCACTAAAGGCAGACGTTCGATGAATGGCAAGATAGATTGCTAAGATTTCTGCTGTTAACTTCAAATAGGTCAGCGACAGCTGGGCGCGAAAAACAAACATGATTGGGAACTGGCTTATCTATGTGTGCTATATACAACCATTAATATTGCAAGTTTGAATCTTTCAACGATTGAGGCAGGATGCTGGGGGGCTTAGCCTCGAATATTCGCTTGAGGACCGATCAACATGCGAATTTTGGATATGCCCTATGGAAGTGTCGCTGCACGTCATTTGATTGCCTCACTTACTAGAGCAAAGTTCCGGCATGATGGGACGCGCAAAGTTCGGTTCTCTCCAATCAACTCTGGCGATCTTGGCTCCATCTGCAGTGCAACATTCAGGCGGTATTGTTACAGGCACAGAGCGGCCCTGGATGTCCCAAGAAACGCGAATTCGGGATGCATCCAATGAATGAGCTAAGCTGGTACCCGTAATCCTGACTGTGGAAACCGATGCATGACCTCAGACGCCAAGCACAAATTCTGGACGCAGCCAATCGGTGTCCAGTCGCTCACGTATTCAATGCTGACACACTCACTCCAAGCCACAGGACAAGTAGCCAATGCCAGCCTGACAACAGCGCCGTGTGTGGGCGGTGGACATCATTCGAGGCTACGGCCGAGAAATCATTTTAGCTTTCTCTTTTCTTGATATTAGATATATATTACAGTGGTTTCGCCGCAGTAAATCAGGCTCACTCAGTGCTCTGAGACTTCTTCTCACCATACCTCTTTCCAACATGTCTCAGCCAGACAGGATTTCAGAATCGCGATGGGAGGAACACAAAGAGCAAATACGCGATTTGTACCTCGTCCAAAACAAGAAGCTTGCTGAGCTTATTGATGACATGAGGGACCTCCACCACTTTTCCGCCACGTAAGTTCGCCCATTCAGTCCCAGTGGAAACTTGATGGGATTATCGACATGCTAATTATGGAGTAGGAAGGCTCAGTACATCCGAAAGCTGACAACCTGGAAGATGAAGAAGAACGCAACGCAAGGCGAGTGGAAACACGCAGAGAAACTGATCAGGAAGCGAAAGCTCGACGGCAAGGACACAGACATTGTCATGAAGGGCAAGGTTGTCTCAGTGGCAAAGCTGAAGAAGGAGTTAGGCAGATATGGCTGGGTGCAGTCGTATGGACCTTCAGGTAACCACTCCAAACTCTTCTTCCTAAAAGTGACAACTCTAACGATCGCAAAGTCGAATCTCCAAAACATAGTCCCTCGGCGATTACCGCAATGACTCCACCGCGTTCCTTTCAAAAAATTATTGACATGGAGAGGATTCCGTGGTTTGGATTTCAGTGTTCTGCTCGTCCTTTCAGTATGGCCTCCGAAGTCCAATATTGTTACCTTTACTAACAGTACCAGTCAATAGATCGGTTGCGCCCACTATCGATTCTCAGCAGGCTTTGCCATTGGCAAACGAACAATTAGCCCAAACCGATATTTCAATGCTCACCGAAATTGTATTCATACAGACCGGCCGCTGCACCAACACCATTCAGCAAGTTATGTCGGCTATCCAGGCTCAAATGCCCCGAAAGTCATGCTCTGAGACGGGTATGGTTTTTGAAGGCACTGCCCCTGATCCGTGGGTCCTAATCATCGAGTGGGCCATCTATCGCTGCACCAACAACCATTTGGGTCATCTAGAGACCTATGATTTGATCAATCTTGTTTCCGTCTGGATCTCTGTAAGAGGAGGTGTTGGCAATCTGTTTGAGAAGATATGTGGCATACGCGGACCTACCACGAACATTATCCTATCGAAGCTCCTTATCAGTGCCACCGTGCGTGGGCATTCTAAACAAGCTCAATTACTCCTCGAACATGGAGCCGACCCAGAAGCCAAAGAGACTGTTTTCCCATCAATGTCTGTTCTTCAAATAGCGGCGAAACGTCATGATAGCCATATCGTAAAACTTTTGCTTCAGAGCAAAGCCGATCCAAACAGATTAGGTTCCACCCAACCTCCGTTAAAATGGGCAGTTGACACTCCGGGTGCGTTCGATACTGTCGAGATGTTAGTCAATGCTGGGGCTTGTGTCAACCCTAAATATGCTCCAAACCGGCCTTTGCGAAAAGCTGTGTGGAACGGCGAACTCGGCTGCGCCAACCTACTAATCCAGGCTGGAGCTGACATTACGGATCCGGTGGCCCTTGAAGGAGCCATCGAATGCAAGAATGGAGAGATGCTGAACATGTTGCTCGCTGCAGGGGTAGACCCAAACAAGGGGTACAGGCTGTACAAATCACCCTTGGCGCAAGCCGTTCAAACGGGCGACATCGATTGCGTCCAAATCCTGATCGCGGCCGGAGCTAACATACATGACCCCAAAGTCCTTGAGAAAGCTGTCGAGCAAGATGATCAAGGAATCTTCGACTGCATGATCGCAGCAGGAGCGAACCCTGACGTTCCCCAGCTCGGGCTTACACGCGACATTGGGCGAGAATACAGGCCTGACATCATGAATAGGAAAACCTACCTTTTGCACAAAGCACCTGTTGAGATGGAGCGCGATATACTAATCATTCAGCGCCTTCTTGCAGCGGGAGCGGGAATCGATAAGTTGAAGTCAGGGCTATTGAGAACCAATCAGACAGCCCTTCAGTCAGCGATCAAGTGGTGTCACCCTTCTGTTGCCATGCTTTTGCTAGACGAAGGTGCAGATCCTGAGTACCGGGACCCGACTCAGCCAACGCCGTTGCAACAGGCCTGTGAGGACTTGGCCGATAGTTTACGAGATTGTTCGACACAAATGAAGCTTATCAACGCGCTGTTAGATTCCGGAGCCAATGTAAATGCCGTTCCTGCCGCTACAGCTGGATCCCAGACAGCCATGCAAATCGCTGTAAAATCTGGAGATCTGGATTTCGTTACTCATCTCATGTCTCATGGCGGAACCATCTGCACTCCAGCGGCCGATGGGACCATGATAACCTGTCTAGAAGCTGCTTTCTCCTCGGGAAATCTGTCACTTGTTGAATTTTTGGTTGCAAAGGAACCAAGTATCATCCAGGTGTTATTGAAGGATAGCCAATCAGCTTTGCAAATTGATCCATTATCTGGAAACATCAAAATGGTCAACTGGGTCATAAGCTTATGCGCCGAAGGAATGGAATGGAATCTTCAGGGGGCCCTAGAGTCCGCCGTTCGAAAAGGTCACTCTCTCTTGGCTTGGAGTCTACTCAATGCAGGGGCAGATGTAAATGCAGGTCTCTTCCCGCCACTAATTATAGCCATAGAAAGACAAGACCAAGATCTCTTTGACCTACTCCTGGGTCGGGGTGCTGATCCTGAGCCACGGGATGCCCTTCACAGCCCTATTATTGCTGCTATTCGACGACCGTGGCCCCATGCGGTTCATTCCCTATTAAGTATGGGGGTTGATCCGAACAAGGAGCCTTGCGTTAAATTTGGACAAAGAGAAGACTTACCGCTTATCGAGGCGGTACAAGGAGGATCTGCTGAATGCGTTCGAATACTCCTAGAGTCAAGAGCGAATTTCGATGACCACATGGCCTCTAAGTGCCTCAGGCTCTCTATATCAGATGGGTACACGGAAATTGTTCAGATATTGCTGCTATATGGTGCAGACCCTAACCAACGTTCGCCAGCGTCTGATATCAGACCTATACACCTCGCTATTGGAAGACGCCACGCACCTCTCTATCTTGATATCCTGAGGTCATTAATTTGTTTTGGGGCAAACGTTAATGTATTTTCATCGGTAGCAGGATATCCGCTGCAAATGGCTCAAGGAGATGCACGGGAAATTCTTCTGCAAGCTGGGGCTGACCCCGGCTTACTCCCAAATCATTCGACCATGATGATCAAATCAATCAAATTGACCAGTTTACAGAAGGCAGCGGGTTCTGGGGATATCCCGCAGGTCCGAATATTGATATCGGACGGCCATGATGTCAATGAACCAGCAGCTTGTTATCGAGGTATGACTGCACTGCAGCATGCATCTATAATGGGTGATTTGAACATCGCTGTCTTGCTGCTTGAGGAAAGAGCGAATATCAATGCTCCGGGTGCTGCGATTAATGGCCGTACGGCGCTTGAGGGTGCTGCAGAGCACGGAAGGCTTGATCTCGTGCACTTACTTCTCGAGAATGATGATGAACCTGAGTTGATGGGGACGCGTTGCAAGCGGTCTGCGATCTATGCTCGAGATCAGGGACATGACGGGATCGCAAGATATCTCGACGAATGTGCAATAAAAACAGATTCGAGGACATGCAAGGATGGTAATATGGGACAAGATGACTTGACCCTTGGGATATAATGCCGCCGAGATGGAAAAAAACTGTGTTTTTTGTTATTGTTGAAGCCGGCTTCCTTGCATTTAGAAGTTGTAGAGCAAACCTTTAATAGATGACTTGACTTACGATGACACATCGTTAAAATGAACGATAGTAACACTCGATCAGTTTCTCAGTCCTATGAGGGTGAAATCTTAACGTGCGGCATCGGCATGCAATCTTGGGTATTCATGCTCATCCCAATCCTTTCCACCTGACACTTCTTTCGCCTTGATGAAACAACTGGGCCCCTTGGGGCATACGGACAAGGTAACCACACAGAGGCTCAAAAATATCAGATGACAATCGAAAGTCAAATCAGGATCTGACCAGAGAATGAACGTTTGATGAATCCAACACCTAGATGCAGCATGTTGGCAAATAGAATTCTCGACTCACAAGTCAACAGATATCAAAAAGTTCTGGAAAGTGAGAGGCCGATAGAGAATATCTTGACAATGGAACCTTCAATATACAAAATATCAACCCGGAGCCCATCAAAACTGGTATAGCAACCGGATGAAGAAAATTCCAACTTGGTCATCTCTTTCCTCTCTTCAAAGGCGCTCAACACAGAACTAACGTTTCCCACCTCGGTGAACAAAATTTCCACAGATGCGCACGTACGTAGCCAACTGCAATACGGCGGGCGACATATGGCTGAGAGTTATCGCGCTCAATCAACATAACAAATAGCTGCCAGATATCGAAGTCAGTAACCACAGCCCCACTTTGCTCATCCCAAAGGCTATGCTGCATCCTTTGACGTGTCTTATAACTGGCTAATGTGCCAGATATGACGATAATGTCCCCATTTCCATCTTCTGAGCCCTCTATACGCTCTTGCCAACATGAAGGAACGTTATTTAGATGCCCAAGTTGCTGCTCACCATTATACAAGATCTTCATGTCCTTTTCGACGCTGAATGACCCAACAAAGTCTTTCGCCCGCTCGGCTTGGTACTTACGAAGCTTGACAGTTGCGATCGTGGTGTTGAAAACGAGACAACCGGGTAGATTAACGGCCACCCTACACGCTTGGGGGTCCAAGGTTTGCCGTTGAAGCGTCTGCCATGGGTTTTGCGGACATTCCCTCCATTTTCTATCGTTTCTTGCTTTTGTTGGCCACTTGCGGCCTTGGGCCATAGAGGGAACATCGTCTCGGTTACGAAAGTCTTCCAGAGGCATTTCTTCGCCCATCCACCACTCTTGCACGTTCAACCTTTGTAGTCCATTTTCAGGAGTTTGGTAGTGGAAATACACCAGAGTGGTCACAGTGATATCTTCCCTGCTCCCAATTGACAGCCAATGATAGTTTGAGCCTGTGATAACACTGGCCCAGCTCCAGCTCGGAATTGGAGGTCTTGTTGTTCTGGGGAAAATATTGCTATTGGGTACCCACATCAGTGCAATGTGGAGAAATTTCTCTGGTATTCCATAATGAAATGGTGAGCCAAATATTGTTTTGAGACTTCCCTCGACACCAGCGAATGCATTCAAGATGTCGGAAGCATATGAAAGCTTGCGTGCTGTATAGTCTGCTACCCAGTTCATATAATCGACAATAGTAGTCTGATTAGTGATGTGATAGTTGATTTCTCGCGAGTACTCGGGCCAGGTGAAGAACCCGGGAAGTTGACCGACGACTCGTTTTGGTTTTGGGTGGGACAGAGACCTGCTCGTCGTCTTGTATGTGGCAGAATGAGTGAAGTCCTCGAAGGCATATCCTACACAGCACTCGTATTGAACTTCGTGCTCGGTGATGTAGATGCGACGTGAGGATAAAAGTCGTTCCTGAAAAGTCCAACCTCGGGTATTCCACAGAGAGTTGTCGACCTCTTCGAACCTCTTTTCCACGACAAGGAATTCACCTTCAAATTCCTTTTCTGGCTTGTTAATAGACGAAATCCTTGGTCTATTGGTAAATCCGTTCAACCCTAGCGCGTTCTTGTCATTGAGAGCAGCCACTATTGTGAAACTAGCGGACCGAAAGATTTGATGCATGCCACTGACCTGGTCGTGCTTCGAAGCGGCGTCGTCCTGAATGATGCAAAATCGGTCAATCCAAATATAGGTTTCACCAAGCTTCTGACAAAGCAACATTGCATCGCTTATAACAGGTGGTAAAGGAATATGTGCAAGACCACATGGTTGCTCTGACAACTTGAGATTCTTTTTCTCAAGCTGAACTCGCTCGGAGTCTTTCTCCAGCGGCCACATGTAGCTCAAAGCCACGAAACCCTTGTTTGACGTTGCTTGTTCGACATTCATGGACTTCAGGTTAATAACCCTGAATCCCGAAGGCAAATTATCTGACAATATATTTAGCAATGTGTGAAGAGCTTTGTGATTGGCGGTCAGAAATTCATCACGAACTGAAGTTGATTTTTAGATTCTTCCGACACTGTTCGCTATGAAGACTCGCGCATCCCAACAACCATTGCTTCAGCAGTGCAATATCAAAGAAAGGGGTTTCCCACGGCTGCACGCTAACCAGATGGGATGAAGTTGCTCTCTTGAAGTTTAGAAAGCGAGTCCGATGATTCTGCAACCCCAATCTCAGAAACAACCGGCTCAGCAATAGGGTACTAAACAAAGAAGCTTTCCACTGCCGAACATCGATCGATCGCAGAAAAAGGTTCCTTTTTGAATAAATCAGTAGAATCTGAGGCTGCATGGAAAATGATGGTGCCACTCCAGCGTTAAGTGGCGTTGTCGGGTCCAGTGTGACCCATAAGAGCAGAAGTACTCGAACTTCAATTCTCGTTGAATTTGAAATCGATATCTGTGAGACAAACGGAGAATTGGGATATTCGCCAAGTACCAAGTAATTTGGTCCCGCAATATTAACACGTACTGCAGAAAATGACGATATTCCCATTGTTGAAAGTCGACGCTCAACTGATGATTTAGCAATGGCACAGATCATGCATGCTGGGTCAGCCGCCATTTCGTCTAGAGTGAAGGAAACCTCATAGTCAATCGGCCAATAATCGTTGAACGACCCGATGTTGTTCCATATTTGACAAGCTTGACATAATGATGGATTATTTGCGCTTGATACCATGGTAGCGTCGTCGAAAATATTTTATTTGTTGAAGTTTTTGAGAATGAGGCGTCGAGAAAGAAAAATAAGAAAGATAAAGGGAAGTCCATGAAATTCTGTAACGCAGTCTGCCTTACGCCCCGCCTGTGGCTGTGAAGATTATAATGGCCAGTCAGCTACTTGAGAACGCAGCCTGATATGCAAGCATAGCTTAACTAGACAGCCCCAAGAAAAAGACGTATTGGGAAGAAGACCCAGTGTTGGCCAGCAAAGGAAATTATTGGGGAAGATTTACCTCCCAGATGTGGAGGGTAAGCGGGGGTTCTCAACGAATGGCCGAATCAATGGCGAGGTTAGAGCAATTGATCAAACTGGGGGAAAACGTGTTTTTATCTGATCAAGACCTCTGCAACGTTTACAGCACCTTATATTATATCAAACTGGCGAAGCAAAATCTTGGAAATAAATCCAACCAACGCTAACAATTCGAAGTCTTGTTCAAACTTCAAATATGTGTCATTCCGGGTATGGATTAATCTCTCAAACATGCTCCTCGAGCGCGGGGCAATGATTAGCGCGTCAGATTGATGACTTATCAATTACCGGGACAGTGATGTATATTCCCAGAAAGTTCAGAATAATTAGAACTATGCTTGCCTGCCATGCTTGTTGGCGGATTCAGTACTGAGGTCATCTGCCGAGGTGTCTAGTTTAGTAGTGTTGTATTATACGCTGCTCATCCTCAGACCTGGACGTTGCTCGCGTTATTGCCGAACGGAACTTGTCTGATTTACAGGTGAGAGCTAAGTTTAAGGGCGTATCCTTGCAGTACGACTCGGATAATCCGATCCTAGACTTGTACTCATATAAACCCCTGTAATGATGTCACCGAGCTCGCTAGTAAGAGTGATAAGGTTCAACCTGCACCAATCAGAGGTCTTATCTCACTAGTCTGACGAAGAAAATATCCATTTAAAGAGGCTGCCTTCTCAATGATATCAGCCCCCTCATTTGCATATATCTGACAGTCTTGTGGCTCCCTTTCCAATCCTTGTACTATTTAACCTTCTCGCACCCGAGGATTTATATCTGTGATTGCTCAGGCGCCTCAAAGAGCAGCATTCCCTGGCCATGCTTCTCTCTGACCTATCTGCCATATCGCCCATAGTGCAAGGGCTTCAGAGTACCCTCACAAAATCTCCATGCACAAGCGACGTCTTCAAATCCATCAAGCTCGACAATGCAGATATTCTCTCCATCAGAACCAACACATCGAATGTCGAACCACCACCATTCCCAACAAATGAGTGGCCAACAAACTCAACTGAATCCGTCTCGGTTTGTCAAGTAACAATACAGCACACTCATCCCGGCTGGAATGACACCATCACCACGTATGTGTGGCTTCCAGTGGAAGGCTGGAACAAGCGATTCGTTGGAGTTGGAGGTAGAGGATGGTCGACTGGCAGGATTACTGACCTTGGACAACCGGCTTCCAAGGGATATGCTGCTGTCACGACAGATGGCGGACACCCATCAGCTAACTTACAGGGATTGAATTGGGCACTGACAAGTCCTGGTAACCTGAATTGGCCTGCTTTACAAAACTTTGCAGCCGTTTCGCTGGATGACGCAACGACTCTGGGAAAAGCCGTGACGACGGCTTATTATGGAAGAGAACCAGAGTTTTCATATTGGAACGTATGTATGAACTATTCCAGCAGTGACTTTGGATACTAAAGATTTGCAAGGGCTGTTCTACGGGTGGGCGACAAGGCCATATGATGGCACAAAGATATCCAACTCAGTATGATGGCATTTTAGCCACATCTTCCGGTATCAACTGGGACAAATTTATCATGGCGGACTACTGGCCACGGGTTGTTATGAACATCATTGGTATGGCTCTCCTTTGCTGTTTGGATAACTCTTGAAGCTAAACTTCTGTAGGTTATTACCCTCCATTCTGCGAACTTGACGCCATCACTCAGGCCGCCATCGAAGCATGCGACTCCCTCGATGGAGTCCAAGATGGTATAATATCAAACCCAGACCTTTGTAACTTCGACCCCAAGTCCGTAGTTGGGCTTGCAGTTGACTGCATCAATCCGTCTGGCACTATTAAAATCTCAGAGGAAGCAGCTGAAGTTATCAGTGCAGTATGGCGTGGCCCCAGGACAGAGAATGGCAAGTTCTTCTGGTATGGATTTGACTATTCAGCAAATTTAATCGGAGTTGCCAACACAACGTGCACTTCATTAACAAACTGCACTTCAACCCCGTTCGATGTTACTGGTGGATGGCTTAGCACTTTCATACTACAAAACTCCTCAGCCAGCTTCGAGGGTTTGACTCACGCAGAATACAGCAAGCTGTTTCGCCAATCTGTCAACCGCTTTGCCTCAGTTCTGGGCACAGCTGATGCCGATCTAACTGACTTCAAAAACGCTGGAGGAAAGATGATCTCGTGGCATGGAACAGCAGATGAAGCTGTATCGTTCAAAGGATCAATGGATTATTACAAGCGCGTGCTTCAAGGGGACTCGAGGGCGGCAGACTACTACCGGTTCTTTGTGGCGCCAGGAGTTGGACATTGCCATGTCGGTCCCGCATGGTATCCGGGGAGCGGTTTTGATGCTCTGGTGAAGTGGGTGGAAGATGGTATCGCTCCTGATACTCTATACGCTGAGAGTATCGGAACAAATAAGACAAGAGCTATAGAACTCTGTGCTTATCCGAAGCAGGTGACATATATCGGGGGTGATACAAGTCTCGCCTCCTCGTTTACCTGTAGGTAATTACTCTACTTCAGCGGCTTAGATAATTACACTCTATAAACCCTCTCTAGTGATACTGCTGCGATGCGCTCATAGCGAGGAGTCGCTGGCTAATCAATGCACAAGTGGTGACGCTCTCCCAATAACATTCATTTGATACGTTACGACACTACTCGGTCCCGGAACAGTTGATGTGATCATTCTGAACAACAATTTCGGAAACCCTGCGCCACAACACGCCTCGACCGCTTCAAGTCTGCATGGGTGAGGTCGTTTCCAAGGCAGCTATCTCTTCAGTAACTGACGCGCTGCCAATACCTATATCGCTTATCATCCCACGTGTGCACCGAGCTGTCAGGATTGTCGGTGGAATTGAGTTTCTCCTCACGAGAGTTCTTCTCGTGTTCAGTCTGATCTTCTTCAGCCTCACGGCATACACCTCACGGCGGACGGAGACAGGACAAATTGGATGAAACAAAAATCCGAGTTTGCTATTGTGGTAAAGAGCTTTTAGGGGGTCTCACACGTGTTGTACGATTGGAACGTAAACCATGAGTCAAAGCTATCAAGAGAAAAGCTTGGATGTCATAATGTCATTAGTTTTATTATGCAGCTGTCTTAATCTCCATCATCAATTTGCGGAGTTCGTTATTATGTACCCAGATCAACTGGTCATATTCCCTAGAAACGTATCCTCAGCCCATTCCCGGTATGTTGTTTCGATCCAATCTCCAAGCCTCCTTAATGAGGCAACCAGTTGATAAAGGCCCAGAAGGGTTTCGGTATCTCCAATAGCCAGCTTCTCGGCAACCTCGATGTGGCTACCGTGGAAGGATGCAAAGGAAATATGCCATTCATGGCCCACGACATGGATGAGAGGAATTGTTGGTGTTTTGGCTGCTGGGTAGAGTGCTGTAATACGTTTGAACCATGCGGCGGTCCAGACTGCGAGTTGTAGTTTGCCCTGGTTGGACGAGGTTGGAATCTTGGTCTCGATATTACAAGCAATGGGAGCGAATTGCAGTGGCGCATATGAGGTTTGGTTGATAAACTGAACATCTCGCTGCTCAGCCCACACCTTATTGGCGATTCCAGCCATCAATCGACCATCAGCCTCTAGGGGTTGTGGATCATGATGTGTAGATCGTGGGCTCCCCTTGTTCAACCACAGGAGCAAAGTGAAGTCGATCATCTTACTCTCGATAACAGTCGCTTTGCCATTGGTAGTTGGTACAAAAGAGGGCGCAATCTTGGCCGATGTAGATGGCTCGACGCGTACGGTAGGATGACCAGAAAAGGCATGCCTCAATACGGGCATGTGCACCCACATGTTCCAAGACGCTTCAGAGCAGTTGGAAAGATTACACTGCTCTGCGTCAGATTCGATTTCACGCAGAAACTCGAGTTCTCTGGTCGCAGCCATGAGGTTTTGGGCATTGCTTGAGTCTCTTTGGCCAAAGAACCAATGGTTTTTGATCCGATCTGGGATAAGAGATTCGAGGTTCTCGCTAATCTCCCATGGGAGGAAGTTTTCTTTGTCGTTGATATCTTGCAATCTTCGAAATAAGTCGTGCACATCTGTGGGCAAAACATCTGTCCCCTTCATACCGAGTTTCAGAAAGTCGACGGGTGTATCTAGGGCTTGGAGGCTGTTGTTAGACTTGACAGGGCTTTTTGGTCGTCCTCGCCTGCTGCTCAAGACATCTGATGTTCCTGGAGATGGTGGTTGTTCCTGAGAAGCATGGGATGATTGCGATGGAGGAATGCTGGGGATGTTGCCAAGACGGAATGGGATGGACTGGTCACTCAAGGCTCTGAAGGCAGATGCCCTACTCGAGCGTGGAGTAGCCTCCTGGTCCTCATCTCGAGGTCGGGACTCGGCACGTTTTCGTTTTGGCGAAGTTTGTCTATCGGACATGTCCTTATTTGATGGTGGAGGGGTGATGTGCGACCAGCGTGTTTGATAAGGTTGATGGGGTTTCAAGCCCACTGAATGTTGAACCTCTGGTATGGGATCAAGACTAGATGAGTCTGGAATGGCATTGAGCCAATTCTCGACAAATTGTACAAAGCTCATGAGATAAAATAGAATGTTGAATGAGGTGGTAAATGTGGTAGCGTGGTCATATGTATGTCGCTGTATTCTCACTGTTATTATTATTGTTGGCACATGATGCTTAGCTTGGGCCAAGTTTATTTTGTTGTTGGCAGGGCGATTGTCGGCTAAATGTCGGTGGCCTGTCCCGGCTTGCCTCTTCTGGGAGGGCCCTCCGATGACTAATCACGACCCACGTTGGAACAGATCCGTGCACTGATCATCAACTCAACTCGAGTATAGGGTGAGAGAAACAATTAATTGTCGGTTTATGCAAGTCAACGATGAACGGCGTCATAAATAGTCGCTGATGTCATAGAAGGAATGGAGTCATGCCAATGTTGAGCATACATATGATAATATGATAGCAGTGGCCCAAGCGCCGTCGACGTGCGAAACAGCACATTTTGCTTTTCCAAAACCATGAATTGATGATATGCGCCTTTCTTGCCCGTTAATTAATCGCTATTATTTCAGAAAATTGTCATAACTAAAATCGTAAGACCACCCACATTTGCCGAAGATGTTAATTTCCCCGATGGAAATGGCCACTGAACCCCTGCTAGCTGGAGACTTACAATATTCTCATCGTGACACTTTTTTGCATCGCAATGTATCTTCGTTTTGTGGCTAAGCGATATCACCCGCTCTAATGATAGTTAGTACATCACAACTCATTTGGAATAGTATCCTGAGACCAGACTCAAGCGACGAATGACATGAAATGCAAAGTAGTGCCACATTTAACAAGATGCCGTATGACCCGACTCTTGGTCCCGCATCCGCGGCAGTACCGCGTTGTGACTTGCGAATTAGACCAAGTTCCGTTCCCATTTGATTTATCATGACAAACTCAAACCAAAGCAGCCTGCGACTTAGCAACGAAGTCCCTCAGGTATCTTGATACTTCATAATTATACATCGTATAGCTATGGAAACTGTGACAAATCACGGTTTGCCATATACCATAGCCGAAGCATGCTAAGCAAATAGACAAATATGGTTGCAATAACGGCGCAAAGGCAAAATCCGGCAATCTAGACCCCGAATGTTAACATATCTTGTGGTCGGTACATAGTGCGTGTAGCAGTACTAACCACTTGGTTTCCCTTACCGGGGTATGATCGGCCTGTCTTGGTTATATCTCCAATAAAGACAACAAATCCACCAAGCCAGGTGTAAATGCTCCATTCCAGCAGACCAACAGCAGCCTGCCAGATCAATACCTGATCCCATCGAGGACAAAACCCGCCATGGCCTGTATCGCGGGATAGTATTCGACGACACATATCATTCGCCCTGGGTAAGCATCCGATGCGCATCAAAAAGACACTCTGATGGACACTAACGGCAACGGCACCAATACCCATTACCAAGCTGCTATACCAAAGGGTTCGAACCATGGTATCTGCTACTGGGGTCAGCCTGTCGAGAGAAGTCCATGTAAAGGCCCCGACGACAGCTGCACTCGTGATGGCACCCTTTAGAGGGTTGAAGTTAGTGGGCTGAACTACAATCACGGGCCAGTGGCCTCACTGGCTACATACAATAATCTCGACATTGGCGAGTTGGGAAAGCATGGCCGTGCGCCAGTGTTTGATCATTTCATTGCGCTTGGTGTCGTCAGGTTCGTTGACCATGTCGGTGATAGAGATTGTGACAACTCGCCAAGAGGCATAGTGGAAAGGGAGAGCCTCCCGTATAAACTTCATAATACTGGGAAAACTTTCAACGAATAAAGAGGCAGATGGGACTCCAAGTCGTGTAGAGAGAAGGCTCATAAATGAAGGAAGGCCTTGGAAGCAGCTGTGTTTTCTTGCGGCCTATCTAGTTCTACTGATATGGGCCAACGCGGCAGGGAATTGTCTTGTGACCCGTGTTCCCCATGCTATAAACGTGCGGCTGAGTTGGGCGCTTACAAGTAGACAATGTGCACGTCGAGCCCGCTTGAATAAGGGTTGTGTTGACAACTCGCCTCACACACCACTACGAGCTGTAGCTACTCGGCCCGGCTACACTTGCCCTGCTCCACAAATTAGACTACTGTATAGCAGAGCAGGTATACAAACATCGGGTGGTATTAATTAGGATCGTCGCTTTCTCGACTCAACGTCAGCCTCGATAGTTCACGTATAGTTTCAAAAGCGCTTTTGTTCATGCCACAGCCTTGCCTGCTCAAAGTTTCATGTCGCTGGCAACAAGTTGGCGATTAGGCTTTGCAACTCTTCCCCAAGACCACAAATCCCTCGCCAAGGCGTGGCGTCTACGGCTGAAGGATACATACCCAATGAAGCGAGAAAAGTGAGGCGAGACATGCATAAGGTCTTACGGTCAGCCAAAGGTTGCATCTCAAGCCAGTACATGATTATAAATCCGATATGTTGGGGGAATGTTCCAGAGAGGTCTCAACAAGGGGCTTAGGTCAACCACCACTCGAGCTATCAATATCAAGAATCTTTAAGGAAGTACCGAGTTCGCCCCAATAAATAGGCTCTTACACATTATGGTAACTTCATAGTGGTACAACTCAAGTTTATTCACGATCACTATAACAACGATACCCCGTAGAAATACAACAGCCTTGTCAGCGATAGGTTAGGATGACAACCATAACCCTTGATTCACTCTGGAACAAACTAAAAGCTATACAACTCCACTTACGAGCCGCTGACGCACATTTAGAAGCAAACAAATCTTTTTGTGAGATTTCTAGCACACTAGAAGCCTCGAATCGTTTTGTATGACGCGTTATTGTTCTCATGCCCCAGCCACTTCTCGTATCCCTCTTCCATCAATCCTTGTGACACCACGATGCAGTAAGATGGCTGCCGCCACTGGTCTCAGTAGTTATTCCAGGCTTTGCAAACGCTCAATCTTCAGCCCTACTGATGGTGAGGGCTTGCATGAGCTGATCATCTGAGCTCGTACCTATGACCCACTGTATGGATATGTTTTGGGTCCTCAAATCCTTTAGCCAATTATACGAACTCTCAAGTCCGCTTCCTACACCCATCAAGGATTGGCTAAGTGATTGATAGGTCAGTGTTAGCTTTCATTCTTTTAGCTTGAGGCCTTCCATTTCCAGGTGACCCGTCTTACCTGGCCTGCTGCCTGCATGTTTGCCCTATAAGTAACTGCCTCATGTTCTACGTCGTCTTATAGATCATGGACTAGAACCTCAAGCCACGCCTCAGTCAAACACAATTCCAATTTGTAACATTGCAAGATCTTTATCCATTCCACAATGTCCGCTTTTCTATCAAGATTCATTCATGCACACCAGGCTTCGAAGAAAGCCCACCAGGCAGAATTCAATTACAGAGTAGTCGACGGCAATTACGACTTTTTCGCAATCCGATGCAACACGGATGATCCTGACCATCTGGGCGAAGAGGTTTCCATTAACGAAAAAGACTGGCCTCGGTGCAAATGGCGTGTTGGGATAGCCCAAAATCGTTGGGTAGAGTCCCTAGACATAGATAAGCAGGCTCACTGGGGGGTGTACATCTATCGAGATGACAAAGCAGCACCTGATGTAAGCGAGATTTCTGTCTCATTGCCGGGTTAACTTTATCTAAGTAATATCTTCTACAGGGCAACTTTCCACCAAAAACATACAAAGTGTATGGGACTAACTGGACCCAAGACCCTGACGAGGCGCTTCAGCTCGAATCAGTTTGGAAGACCAAGCGCGGCTTACAGCGGAATATGCGAGAGGACGAGATTCATTTCGTTCTTCAAGGCCCTGACAAGGAACCTGAGTCGAGGACAAATGTCTGTCAGCCTCACGATATGTACTTCAGCTGGCCAGAGTTTGTATTGGCAGGTATGGGCAGTCTAGAAAAACACCTGTTGATGCTTTAACTAACGTAAATCAGCGCAATTTGTTACTCAAGAGTATATACTTTGGCCAATGGAGCGCGGGATAGCGTACCTCACACCCGATGATCGCAATGCCCTCACAAAATCCCGCAACACCCCAGCATCTTATGATCTTCTCAGAAACAATTGTCAACACTTCTCCAAGTTATTCATAAGTCTAATGATCAATAATCAGTGGGGGGATCCAGACCGCTTAAGAGAGCCATTCACATTGAAAGATTTGTCGACGGAGTGGATGACCATGAACAACATGTGGACAAAGATGTCAAGCAATGACCGAAAGCAATATTTGCGGAGGTTCTTCAGAGTTTCTCCAAAATTGAGTGAGTTTGACCAACATCAGCTGAGTCCGATGTCATCAGAAGAGCTGGGCTCCGAAAGCTCAAATGCATTGCGAAATAAGCTCGGCAATTGCCGCTTGGCGATTAGTCTAGCGGAAGCCTACAACGCCGCCGAAAGGCAGTCGAATCATGACTATCCTATTGAAGAGTATTTCGAGATCCTGGAAGGTGATGAAGTGAGGGATATGATGGAAGATACGGAGAAGGTCAGAAAGGATATGAAGGAATACATGGTGAAGACACTCCCGGAAGTCGAGGCTTCTGTTACAGCAGTGGTAAAAACATGGTTTGTGTCATTCCACCGAATCTTGCTTCAAAACAAAGATGCCTTCGATCTACTGTCATTCATAGCATGGATCAACCCACAGAATATCCCGAAGTCGCTGCTACCCCAGTCGGAGTCACTGGATACTGCACTTGAAACATTGCAACAATATCGTCTGCTAGAATGCAGATCGAGTAATGTGTTTGACATGCATGGCCTGCTACACTCCCTAACACAAATGGGTATACGGCGATTAGATCGCCATGAAGCGACTTCATTGACGGCTATACAACATGTTGCAAGAATATTTCCAAGCGGCAAGAATTGGGATCCCGCCATGTTCGATCAGTACAAGGCCCACTTGCGCGGAGTGTTGTTCAACAAAAAGCTGGTCATGAACGAGGACACTGAGGAGACATCCGATGCTGAGTTCCTGCTTGGGCAGGGCTTGAGGAAAGGAAACAATCATGTCGAAGCCGTCGATTTCTTGGAAGAGGCTCGCCAATGGAGACTCCACCGGTTGGGCGAAGATCATCCCAAGCGACTTGAAGCACAACTCGAGCTGACGAGAGCCTACCTGGATAACAAAGCGTATAAACTAGGAAACCGGGGTCCCAGGCAGGCAATTCTGCTGCTTCAGAGAGTCAATTTCAAGCAACTCATGGCCAGGAGCCCGGATACACACAGCTCGAGCCCTTTGCCACAGAATGTGTTGCTACTCGTCTTCGAGCTCAGGCTAGAGCAAGCTAGAGCTTATAGCATGGAGAAAGACCGAAGACAGGCGATTGAGCTACTCGTAGAACTCAAACATGCTGAGCCAAACGGTTTCGTGGACCAATATCCTCAGTGGGCTGTTTACCAGCGAAGGCGGGAAAAAGAGCTCATAGATGCCTACGATGCTGATTCATCGCCTAAGAGGCTCATCAAAGAGATCAAGGACATTTTGGGCCCTGGTGGGAGCTCCGATCGACTCGTATTGCGGGAAGATCTCGTGTTCACACTCGGAGATACGTACCATAGAAACAATAACTTCAAGGAGGAGAGGGAGCTGTATGAGAATCTCAAAAGTGCTCGAAGTGACGGAGGCAAATCGTATTCAATCGATGAGCAGATTGGGCTGCTGGAGAAGCTTAGAGATGCCTGGTGTGCTGACAGTTCTGAAGCAGCGGAGACGATGGTAAAAGACATACAGCTGGAGCTGCAAAGACTTTTCAAACTACGGGCTTCCATGGGGGTATGAATTTTGAGAAGAAACATTCCCGGGAGGGGGATGAATGCTGCGGCCGAGAGTTGCTGTTACAGGATTGGGAACCTAAATTGATTGACAATTTGCCCTAGCCAATGTTTGCCTTGTGATCTCCAGCTACTATAATGCTCGGATGAAGACAAACGTCTGTACGGTGTACCTGAGCTTTTACGGTGAGTGACGCTGTGACGGAGGCCTAGCTCCCGTTGACTAGTCTCAACTGTATCTCGTTTATGTGAAGTATCAATCCTATTATGGTAAGGTTTATGATGAGGAGAGAGCTTTGAAAAGGCCCAACGGAGCAAGGAGGTCAGCGGAGAGTAATCAAGTCAAACTACTTAGAGCGCAGAGAGTGTCGAGAATTGGTTTGAAGGGTCAACAAAACAAGGCACAAGAGGAAAACCGGGGATCCCGTCCAAGTGCAAGCTCAAAGACTCTCGAGGATCTTGGCTTATTGGTAGTGAGCTATTGAAGAGAGTCCTCAAAAAAGCCTCGTTAGGCTGACTGCGTGCTCTGCTTGTCAGGGCTATAATATCGACCTCTGTTCTCCAAGGAGTTCTTGGCCGCAGGCTGCTGCCTTTGGGATTTCCGTGCTCAATTCCTTCGCTTACGCTTAAGACGGGCTAGGGCGATCTGGGAAAATAGCCCTGTCGATCAGAGCCTCCACTCAGCAAAGGCATGTAAAAACATGGAGATGAAACGGAAACAGCGCTGATATTTGCCGAGTAGATGATAGTCTCCCACATACGACCACACCTACCAGAAAATACGGGATCCCGTCCGCTCTCCCATAGTCAAGCTGGTAAGGGGCGGATTAGTAGTTGGGTCGGTGACGACCAGCGAATCCCCGCTGTTGTATGTTTTGCTTTTTGATTTCATGGTGTCTCGCTCTAACTGTAGTCAATTGAAACATGTGACTAGTGCCTTTTTGTCATTTGTGCTTGAGCTGCTTACATTGAGGATGCTTTTTCCCACCGACAAACAGCTGGGTTGTGGTGTTGAACCTGCGGTGGGGACCTCGTTCTCTTGTATTCCATCGCTCACTAGGTAGGCTTTACTATACCCACTCAACCCTGCAGTAAAGTGGTGAAAGCTGCAGTTCATTCATCAACACCCATCGTCATGCAAAACTCAAGAGCAGCTGTGTCTAAAATAAGCTCTTGGTCTCACTAGCTGCATTCTTATCAAAACCGCTTGTTCCATTCCGAAGTCCAAACCTCGGCTTCTTCCTTTGCAGTTCTCACACACTGAAGTGCTTGGGCTGTGCCAGAGTTCGCTTAGCAAGAACCGTCTTTAGTCCTTTTTCGAGAACATATTCATATCTACGAATCCCTCCTCTTTCCGCCTCATACCTACCAGCGTAGCTTGTACATGATAGATCCTTTCCTGCTTCGAAATGAATTTCGCATTTTAGTCGACTTGGGGATCATCGAGCTTTCTTTCGAAAGGATATCTAGGTTTGGCGCTAAGCCTTTTGATTTAGTCCCAAAGAGACTGTTGCAGGGATGGGCTCAGGTGGGCTAGGTTCAAGTATAGGAGATTGTTGATTGGTACGAAAGAAGCGGATTGGGGGCCCTGGTGCAGCTACGCGAAATGAGTTGCACCGTTCTATAAAGTGCTTGAAATAGCTAGTACTAAATTGAGCCTGATGCAGGTCTTAGGTAATCTGAGGATTTCTCTGATACCTGCAGGTCAAGTTTAGGCTAACCAACAGCATCGTATCAAACATAAGCATTCCACGTGACTATGGCCACAGCCTCGTTTCTCAGTCTCAGGGAAGGCTTACTTTCTCCGCTTTTCATCATACATCAATCAATCCTGGCTAGGGTCATCATGGACACTCAGGGTAACTCCTCGGCAAGAAGCAAACTACAACTAGAAGATATACCCTCTACCGGTCTTAGTGTGGTCTATGAACCACATACAGATGATCCTGTAGCCGAGTAAGGAATCAGTGGGATATTCGGAGTGTACAGGTGCTAAAAGAATAACAAGTATTGTCATGGTTCATGGCCTGAAAGGGCATCCTTACAAGACGTGGAGATGCCATCAGGCTTCGGAACAGGCAGACAAACAGCCCACACATGATCAACTCGAGACCTCGCAATCAAAACCGTCCAAACGACTTGCATTCAAGCAAAGCATAAAGGCCTGGATGAAAGAGTCACCTAGCAAAGAGTGCCAGGAAGATAGACTTACTGAGTCTACTAACAGGAAGATTTCAAGTCTTGGGAATATCAATCCATCTGTCTTCTGGCCTGCTGATCTACTCCCAGAGAACTGCAAAAAGGCCCGGATCTTGACCTTTGGATATGACACGAAAGTGACCAAGTACACGTCAGGTCCAACAAATATGAACAGCATCCTATCGCATGGGAAGGACTTTTTATTTTCATTAGAACGAGACACAGTCTCAGACCGTCCTTTGATATTTGTGGCCCATAGCCTCGGTGGTATTCTCGTAAAAGAGGTGAATATTACCATCTCTCAGTTTTCTCTATTCTTAACGATCCCCTAGATGCTTGCACTATCTTCCACCTCGGACACTATTAGGCTCCAAGGAGTTATCCAAAGGACTGCTGCGATCATTTTTCTGGGTACGCCCCATCGAGGAAGCCCCGAGCTTTCAGCCATCGGCGAATGGGCTCGGTCTATGCTGAGTAGCTTGCGGTTCCAAACAACGGCATCTGTTTTGGATATTCTTGGACTAAAGACTACTGACCTAGAGCGCGCTCATGAAGCCTTCTTTCGGCTTTGGAATCAATATGACTTCCGTGTGAAAACATTCCAAGAAGGTTTTGGTCTGACGGGGATTAACTTGGGGGTTTTAGGCAATAAGGTTGTGCCTCATACCTCATCTCTGATTGGCGACCCGAGGGAGCATGCAGAAACTCTAAAGGCCAACCATACAGAAATCTGTCGTTACCGCAGTGCTCACGATCCCAACTACATCAAAGTCGCTGGTGAAATTCAGAAATTCTACGCCGCGATTGAGAACACTCAGACTCGACACTACCCCACAGTTCAACGCATGGAACTCTTGAAGATGCCGGAAGGCAACAACTCAAGGCTATCTTCCTCCAGTTCTATACCCTATCCCACAAATAAACCCCAAAAAGCTGAAGATGAGAACATAGTGGCCAAGGCCATCGAATCTTTGAGCTTCAAGGGCATGAATAGTCAGCAGGAGTCGATTTTGCCCCCTTCAGTGAACACTGGGGAATGGCTTTTTGAAAATCCGACATATAGGCTATGGCGCTCGAGCTCCGAGGCGAATCAGTGCCTCCTGCTCATCACTGGGAAACCGGGAGCCGGCAAGTCGACGATGATGAAAGAAGCTGTCCGAAACACAATGTTCCACTCCCCAGGTATAGGTCCATGTCCCAGCTTCTTCGTCAACCCTCGTGGTCACCATCTAGAATACTCCCCAAGTGGTGTACTTCGATCTTTGCTTTGCCAACTCTTACCGTATATAAAGATTTACGTCGCCGAAAGTCAGACAATCGCGAAAAGAGCTTTCATGCAGCACCTCCGAGACCACCACGCATTGCTGACAAATACATGGGGATATCGGGAGCTACAAAGTCTCTTAACCGACATGCTTCGCATCTTGTTATTCGATCACAGATCCGTCTTCATTTTCGTATACGGTCTTGACGAACTAGACTTTGCTCGAGCAAGCGAGCTGGCTGAGTTTTGGAGAGGATTGGTGCATTCTCAAGACCTCAATGTCTTAAGGGTATGCCTGGCTTCTAGGAACTTTCCCACAATCAACATCACTGGCTGCCTAAAGCTAGTGATGCATGTTCACAATAGAGAAGACATCTGCAAATACGTACTCCAACGATTTGAGGCAAGGATCTCTGACCAAGAAGCACATTGGAGACAAGATTTAGCCCAAAGAATAAACTCGCTTTCGAGAGGCGTTTTTCTCTGGGTTGTATTGGTCGTGGACAACACTCTCGCAAAATATGATCAAGGCTGGAGCTTGCGACAACTCCAACGCCTTATTGACGATATTCCAAGAAAACTTGAGCAGTTGTATTCACGGATGATCAGTTCCCTAGAGGAAAGCGAGAAACCATTGGCACGGAAGCTTTTCCAATGGGCCGCCGAATCAGCCAGGCCCTTGCGACTGGATGAATGGCATCATATCTTAGCTTTCATTAAGTCTCCTCCGCCAAGCTCCTTACAAGAATGGAGAGATTCGGATGCGTTCACTGAAAACGATCAGCAGCTAGAAAGAAAGATCAAGACATTATCGAGAGGCTTACTAGAAGTGAGCATCAAAAGACCTAATGCCTTGGCCAATAAGGAAATTGCAACTTCGTCTATGAACGTGGGCGCGGGATCTTTTGATTATGAATAAGGCTCTTCTCGTGTTGTTCAGGTTATACACGAGACTGTATATGATTTCCTCGTACTATTCAAGGTTTGCTCTATAACTTCTGAATGCAAAGAAGCCGGCTTTAATAATAACAAAAAACATAGTTTTTTTCTATCTCGGCGGTATTATAACCTAATGCCTATATAATTGCCTTTTAAGCTATAGCGTAGCAAAGTTAGTATTATATATAACTTCTTTTTTTTCTAAATATAAAAGCCTGCTTTTTTTCCCTTAGGGTAATCTAGCTTAATATTAAAGATTATACTAAAATTAAGATAGTAACTCTATTAATTCGAACTATTATTAGTAATTAAGCCTATTAAGAAGCCTATAATTATATTTATAACTTCCCTCTCGTATATAATAATTTTATACCTCTTACTAAGATTAATATTATCGGCTAAAAAAGTTATATAGCCTTTAACTAAAGAGATATATCTCAGTCTAATCTTAATAATAATAGCATAGATAACCTAAATAACCTAGTCTATATAAGGCTAGTCCTTTTTAGCTATAATACTTTTGTTAGCACCTTAGAATATAAATAGCGCTTTTAAGCTATTAAATAATTTTCCTGCTATAAGAGAAAGAAGCTAAAAAAGCTAGAGAGGGGGCTTAGCGATAATAAAGAAGAAGCTGCCTGGTAGGGTAAGGTTATTGCTATATTGAAGAAAAATAGGGCCTGGATTAGGGTATTAATAGAGTTATGGTGGATGATATACCGGGCTGACTGCTAGGAGGAGATGATGAGTTAAAGGGTGACTTAGGGGGCTGTGTTGTGCTATCTGGAATGGAAGTTAATCGAAGGTTTCGGGGGAATCTGTAGGGCTGAGGGAGAATTAGGAAGTTAAAATACATAAGGTTTTTGACATATATCAATTTTGAACACGTTGGATTTCCTCGTACTTCACGGTGGATTGAAACGTCTGGGTTGTACTGGGCCGAACACTATCGCTGGCTGTCATCGTACCATCGCAACCACATGTCTTGATTACATGAATATTCCGGAGTTGGATGCCCTGGTTATTGCCAGACAACGCATAGCGATGAGAGTAGTTGTGACGCATTCGGACTGTTCATCCCCTCCTGACCATCCCCAGGAAGTCAATACCAAAGAGGCAGACACAAAGTCCAGAGGTGCCCTCGCTTCACTCAAAGCGTTACCTGCACTGGATCCTCTCCATCACGTTGAGAGTTGGTTAGCAGATGGTAACTTACCATCTTGCTCAACTTCGATTGCGGAGGCTCCATGTGTTGTGAGTCCTTCTGGTTCAATAAGCATCGCGTCACAAGCCCTGAAAGACTATCCAGCCCTACTTCTATATTCGGCTGCTGAAGTGCACTTTCACATGCATTTTGCCGATGTACTGAATGCAAGCTTACCCAGCCAAGAACTTCACAATAAGGTTGAGGATGAACTTACCCGCCATCGTATTGCTGCACTACAAGAGAATAGTTACACAAGAGCAAGATTTACCAACTACCTCGGAAGGATAATAAATGATGGGCTACCTACTCAAGTATCGAGGTTCGTAAACAGCCACACAATATAACAACTTATTAGCAGAAATCTGATGAGCAATACCCTTAGGAGAAATAATGATGACGAGGATGGGCCCTACATTGTGGAAAGTTCAAGAAGGCGGAGAAAGGGTATGAGGCAAAGCTCAAATTTCGTTCAAGGACCAAGGAGGCCGAGAAGTATTGCAAGTTTTGGTTCCCCGGGTAGTTATGGAAGTAGGGCTTGAGCTTCCAATTGCGATTTATACCTGATGTTAAGGGATTAAAAAATGGCCTTCATCTTTGTTGTGTTTGCTCCACAACCTTCAAAAGTAAAGGAAGCCCGCTTTTTCAACAATAACAACAATAACAACAACAACAAGAGCATCCGAGTGTCGACGATACTATTGACGCTGGAGAAGGTTGGAAAAGCAATTGCTGGGCCAGAGTCGTGCCACAACGTGACATTGTTGATGACCGGTTGCTGTGAAGCAGGAGGACGAAACTGCTTTAATTGCGATGGGCTGACTCGGTGGAAGGAAATGCGGGTTCTTAGATTTAATCATCTGAGGGGTGTCTTCACTACAACGCGATATGACTCGAGCCATATTGCTAGACCTCCCTTCGCCTATGTCCAATTTCTTGCTGTGCTTCTAAAGTTTTGTTCTCCGAGCAACGGGTAATCAAAAGCCCCAAATTTGCCAAATGAACAAATTGTATATCTGTCATACCTGGTATATTGTATACACTTGCTTGTGGGCTTTGCCTTGACGGAAGAAAGTTGGTTTGTATAGCCCTTGATTGACAGAAGAAGAGCCGTATTGTTGAGAAACAGGATTTGAATCTTGAATGTAGAAAACTACCCCTGTGAGGATAAGGTTATAATGCTTGAGAAACTGGGAAAACGAAGCCGATATCCTTGAAAAGGCTGAATACTTGGCTTGATATCCTATCTGACGCCCAGAGCAAGGTTAGTGGTAGACAATTGCCTTCTTCCTGATAGCACAGTTCCACTCGTTTGTAGTAAGGCCTGGCGTAGTGGATGCAGAAATCTTATTCTCGAATAAACGGCACTTAGACCAGTAAATACCATGCAGAGCATGGTTTCACCAGGCCCTGCGGGTACATGGGTCGGCGCAGTCCGCCATTGTGACAATGTTGGGAAGGTTTTCCTTGAATTTCGTGGTGTCGTGGTCTAGCGAAAGTCAGCCTGGACCGACTCAGTGCTATACTCAGGCATGCACTTACGTCGACCGCACCAGAATTGGGACTCCTTGTTGTTCACCACACCGTATCTTGAATGCTGATCAGGACCTATAGAGGAAAGATTCAAACCTGGAACAGTCATTAATAAGGTTTTAGGCCTGGGGTAGTCACAGCTCGCTTGCATGATATCCTTCACTCGTGACTCAAGCTTGTCATTGGCGGCCTTGAGTTTCTTCCCCCGATTGAGGCAGGCCTTCTTATCATCCTCACAATCCATTCTAAAAGGGTCTTCGTCATTAGGATGAAAGAGGACACGAGGTCGGGATCATCAACCTTCATCATATATACAGCGCCGGCACTGGCCATCTCCTTGCCGTCCTCTTTACCCACAACACAATGTTTGGTGGGCGGACTGTGGATGCAGACGGAGCGACCAGCATCATGGCAGAGTTCAGTACAAGCATTTACCGAAAGGATACCAATGTGAACTTCACCCAATCGGACAATGTTGCACTTATACTATTGTATAACCGGGGCTGATGATCTCTTGGTGACCATCAACACATTCCGCGTCGGCCTTGACAGCACTGAGGATAGTTGCGAAAAGAGCAGCTGAGTACTCCATTGTGTAGAATAGTACATGGACCAAAAGTGATGCTGTAATATATAGAAGACTGACGGTGATAATGGGTAGGTTTGAAGGTGATGGAACGACCTTTTATGTTGTTGGTTCCCTATGACTTCATTCTCAATCTCGCTCGCTTGTCAAAAATGTCCAACCGAGATCTCATGGAAGACTGTCCGTATCCGCGGACATGAGGAGTTGGCTTGAACTTCTGTAAGGTCTTTTTACCAAAATTCGTGTTTTGAGTACGTAGTTAGCTAATAATATCAACAACACTTTTATTACGGATATCAAGATGACTGTTAAACGATGAACTCTTTAGTCGGTCCTAGGCATAAACTAGTTTAGCGTAAGAAGGGTCGACCCGCCCGTTCTCCCTTGCAGCCATCTCAGGATGAGATCCTTGAGACAAAATACTAACTCTCACTAATTAAGAATGTCTTTTGCGTGACTACCCAGCGACGTCCTGTGTCGACCCTTAGTCTTCATAGGCTATCGGCAGAGGGGTCTCACTTGAGTCGTGTCTGAGACTCACTAGCTCATATCTGATCTCTACCCAACAGAGACTTGTATCTGATATCCAGGTTCAGAATCTCTAGCTTCTGGTTCCTATCAGCTGTTCTAACATTTCACTCTCAGTTTGTTCCAGTTGACTAAAATTTGCCGCCTAATCATAGGGTTTTGACTAGATGCCGTAGCACTTTCAGCTGTCGGCCTCAATTATCTGTCTTGTATTGCGGATCCCTATCCCTCATTCCACCGTCTTGGTCCTCGGGGTTTCCTGTTCATGAGCAGTGCTTAGGTGCTCTTTACGGCGCGATCAAATTTGAACTGAAGTAAGACGTGTGATAGAAACAAGTACAGCTTCTTCTCTATCATCCCAGAAGGCGGAACATCTCGAGATCAGAATGGTAGTCACAAAGTTTGCCCAGACGGAACTGCCAATTCCTGTTCTTCCTCGCTCCTCACCTGCTGATCTGCCCCGACTCTTCTGTTGTCTGTAGTCCGCAAACGTGTCTCGGCAGTCTTGACACTTCCCAAAGCCTAGTCATCAGACCCTCACCAACTACAGTCTAAAAGTGGGTTCTAATCTTGTCTCGTTCACTGTTCCTGCGGCAAGGGGAAGGGAATTCCTGGAATTTTAAAAGCCACTGGGCGCAAATGCGGTTTGTTACGTTCCACATGTTCTACATTTTGTCTACTATTTTTGAGTCCCCTGTAATTATAGAGGGATAGATTTTCAATCTCACGTGATAAATAGGTCTTTGGCGACTCGAGCCTCGAGAGCCAATTAATGAGCCGCATCGCTGGCATCGGGCTAGCGCGATGATGACCAGTCGGATCTAACCCTAGTCTGTCCGGGTACTCCCGAATTTTCTGCTCCTAGCTCAGAACCTGATTGTCGCCTCCGCTAGTGCGGATGTCAATGCGTGAGTCTGTCAAGCCAGCCACGAAGCAATCCGGCAAGGGGCACTGTTCAAAGAGTCGTGTCCAAGAATATAAACGTGTTCTTTACCGAGATTAAAGGCAGGATCTTACATCTTATTGAGAGCCATGGCAATCCAAGTAGTGTCCAAGAATACATATCGGTGATGACGGGCGATTATTCCATCGTGATAGCAGCTGGACCTGCTGCATGAGAGCAGGTGGGTGAATAAGAAAGTATTTGCACGCGACTAGCTAAGACGGAATGGGAGACGAGCATCAAAAAAACATCATGATAGTTATTAACGCAGCCGAAAAGCTTGACTCAAGGCAGCTGCACTATACCATAGCAGTGAAAAGAAATGTGCTATTTGCAAAGGTTGAGGTCAAGACCTTATACCTTATTTGAAGCCCACAGCAACACTCAGTAGTAGTATGTTACAATATTAAAACCCTAGAGCCAGCCTTTCGGCAAACCTCCAAGCAGCACTGTAAGCATGCTCTGTTGCGGAGAACGACTCTATGTTCGCCCTTTAACATGCATAGAGCACTAAATCTGAGCCCATCGTTACCATCTACTGCAACCACACTGATATTCGCCTCTGAGTCTAGCGGAGTAATAGGCCCAGTGAACTTCAGGCCCAGATTGGGTGGGTCCAATTCGGCGTTGGTGTCATGACAGCAGTTACAGACCGTTATTGCCCTTGTAAGTGTCTTAAGGGCTGAAGATGCCAAGCCGTCGAGAAAGAAACGTTGGTCCGGACCATGACAAATGCCCATCCCGACACGCAAAGTACTCTCGTGCCGAGAGACCATCCAGTCCAGTTCCAGGCCCGGACAAAGATTGCAAGGCATCTGAACTTGAGCCTGAGAAAGGCTCGTAACCGGATCCGTGCCTTTGGATGCAAATGGTGAATCAATGACGAGGTCGTAGATATCACCATGATGAGTTAAAGATCCGGGATGCCATGACAGGGAGAGAAAGCCCCCATCAGTGTATTGCTGTGTTTCATATATTGTTGGCCACACTACTTGACCCTTGGCGCTTGATATAATCCAATGCATTTCTCCCATCCGGCTCGTATTATGGCCCGTGATGTGAATAGCTCTTACCATAAGATCTGAGACAACGGCATTAGAAGACTCTGGATCTTTTAGAAAATGAGCGACCGCGTCTGTAAGACTGTTGTGATGTCGGCCATCGTGCAGAGCATTGGTGGAAACCCGTAGAAGATTGGGGCAGTCGAACAACGACAAAGCAAGTAAGTCTCCAATTATTGCACCAAGATTTTGGTAGAAGTGATATTCCGTGGGGCCGCCAAAAGTACCGCGCTTGTGAGACCTGCCGTGAGTCGCTACTAGACATTCTTCCAGGATAAGTGCTACGTGTGGAAGGTCAGAGAGGCGAGTTACTTCATCTTCAGGGCGGATTACGTCCAGCCTTTCGCCGAAGAGAAGCTCGTAAGTACCGGATACGGCAGTTTGTCCTCGAAATGGCGACAGCTTTCGGGCATTATCAGAAGACGTCGACACGTTATTGACGTGCCTCCCTTCCCCTTGCGGATTCTCGTGGTCGAACAGAGAACTTCGAGAAAATTCACGCATAACCTTTCCTAGGCAATGTGGCACTGCCTCTCGAAAGACCTCCCTACCCACTCCTGATTTGAACCTATACTGTTGCAAACTAGCCCGTCCATAACTCTGGAGACTTATCATTCCACTAGTTGGCTTGCCCGGACCAGCAACAACCAGTTCAGACGGATTGCGAATTGATGAGTAAATAGTGACAGAAAAGAGGTCATCATCTTCTTTATCGCCAGGGATGAACACGGTGACCTTTGATTCGGGCTGATCAAGCACCGGCACGTTGTCGCAAGAGACTACTGAAGGAGGGTACCCAAGGCTCCACTTCACGAAGGCTATCGTCCATGCAGCGCATCTGCTTGTCCGAACGGTAACCCCCGTTATATCAGCGTCGCCTACACGGTTGAGCTGGCGAAGAGCGTTAACCAAGTTGCCCAGTGCTTCGCGGCTCGGGGCGGGGGACTGGTATCCGATTTTCGGACTTCCAGAGTTCCTTATGCTTTTCAAATGTCGAGGTAACAGTAATTGCCATCCGATAACCTCATCTGCGAAACCAGACCCATGGCACCTTGACTCAATACTAGTAAGGAGATCCTTAACCTGACGGATCGTGGGAACGAGAGTCTTATCTTTGGCGGTGCTAACCAGCATATCTTGCAGAGCTTCAGCAGCCCCGAACTGGTCCTCATATGTGACAAGAGCTGCTGCAAGTGCGAGAAACTGTAATCCTGCAAGACTTTGGGCAAGGTAGGATGTGCAGTCGTTTTTACTGTATCCAACTGTAGACTTAAGAAAGGTGAGGATCGCAGGTTGTGGGGTCGGTACCACCCAGTGTTCGATCTTTCGGAGAGTGTCGCGGCTAACAGCCAGAGTGTTGCCAAACTGCTCGCAAGCCATGATAGCGAGTGGCTGGACATTGTCCGTTGTTGCTGCATGCAAGAGGCCCTTTGCCACCTGAATGGCTGACGAAGACGTGTGATCCAGATTCCATGATAGTTGCAATGCCATTTTGAAGCCAAGCGCGAATGATGGAAGCGGGAGTTAGTAAAAAGGTCCCAGACGAGATCTTTGATGTGAGACAGTCGTTGCTTGGTTGACTAGCAAGATGAAGCGTGAGGGAGTGAGATGAAAACGATTTGCGGGTTGATATCACGAAGAAGCGGGGAGATGCTGATAAGCCAACGAGTTCGGAGAGCCTGTTTTCACCCAACACGCAGTCAGCCTCACATTATGCCCGACTGCGTCAACTAGCCACACGAGAGTGGAAGAACAGCCATTGGTCAGGATGCGGACCGTGAGAGGGGTCATCAGAGCTCGCAAGGAGCTGCCGGTATTGTGGTATAGAGCATTTATGTGGTTGAAAGTCTCCTGCCAAAAAGAAATTATGGAGATACTTTGATCCCTAAGACGTTTGCAGCTTAGACTGCACGGCTAAAGCTGGATCATTTCTAACGGCCCAACTTAATCTTGACGTTATTTGGACGTCAATCTCCCATCCCGTCCCAACTAGTCACGTGCAAGTGTCAGGAATTCGGGTCCTGTGATTGGCCAAGCACAGCCCCTTTTGTGGGGTGCGCCACTGTATTTAAATAGCTCTCAGCCACAACCCTTTGAGGAAAAAACAAGGCTCTTTCAACCCTCTTCGGTATGCTCGATTCGGTGCAACATAGCTGCTAATCACAGCAAGTGCTTGCTTTATCCACCCATCTACTCTCGTGCAGTCGGATATCCAGCTCCTTTCATGATATAGACACAGTCACCCGTCATCACGAGCAAGGCACGATGCAAGCAATGCATCAAACTTGCAACGCTATTGATATTTAAAAGTAGCTGGGACAAGCTGACACGGTCTGCAATACTCGATAAGAATAAAATCATGGTGAGAGGGTACCGTGTTACCCTCTGAAAGTGTCGACGGGGTCCGACACAGGATACTATTAATCGTCTCGTAGATCAGAGGCATCATAACAATGAGACCATGAAGGTGCTACAAAAAAACTTCTGGAACGTTATGAATTTGCCACGTTCTATGGAGGAAACTAGATAAAGACCATTGCTCTATTGAAAGAAATGGACTAATAGTGAACAGGAATACCGGGCGAGGTATACTCCCTGAAAACGTAATACGTGACGTGTCAGGCCTAACTCACACTACTAATCTCGCAGTAGAGTACGACCATATTAGACCTGTATCAGGGGTTCAAGTTTCCACGAAAGCTTGGGCGTAATCAATACCTTAGTATCACGTTTTATTCGAGATTCAGCACTATTGACGTAGCTCGCTCTGCGCGCTTACCCCATATCATTCATTAATCTATCCTTACGGGCAGGTCTATAAGTTATGGGAGCTTACGCGGTACCCCGTCGAGCGGGTTGGCTGTCCGAGATCCTCTTGTTGTCATGAGACAAAGTTGTCTTGAATATAGGCTCCACTTTGACAGATCGTCATTGCTATCATGGACGTAGATTTACGGGGCTTCGCTGAAAGTACCGCCGAATACGCAGGCTACTAAGTTTGTACTTGCAGATGCGGAATTCAAAGTATAAATACAGCTGACTTCCATTCCAGCAAGATGAGTCATAATAGCAATTAACCTTTGACATGTAGCTTATAAAGAAGACGTGTTTCCAAATCTTTTTCTTTTTTTTAAATCTCTTATTCCTCAAACAACATTCCCAAACGCAATCCACCAAAGCAAGGCCTCTCAGTCCACCTATCTTTATCAGTGTCATTACCACATCTTCCACAATCGCAAAATGGATTTCTTTTCCGAATTACCATCATTGGTACTAACCAATATCTTTACCCATATTGAGTCAGAGAGAGGTATACTACAACTGATCCGAGCATCGCCAGTAATGCTTACCCACTATATTCAGTATCATCCAACAATTATCCGATATAGACTCGCTGAGATCGTCGCTGTTGATGACGATGGCACTATCCTCCAAGACTCTCTCGCGATCATTCGATTTCCCTCGTTCAAGATGAACTCGCGTATATCATCCTCGTCTAAGACCGCGACGTTTCGAATCATCCATTCATGGGAAGCCAAGGCATTTCCCAATCCTCTTACGCAGCATGACCAAGAGAGAATAGGCCGGCTTTACCGCTTCTTTTCTCGAGTCACCACTTTTATCGAGGATTACCTTGCGAAAGCCCTAGATCCCTTCCCCGCCCGAGCATATCTGGCGCTTCCAGATATTGCATCAGTGGTTCCTACTATGCATTTTAAGGGTCGGCAAGCTGACATTAAACCGGTGGCTTTCGGTGCTATGGGTTATTCAGAGAGACGTCGCCTCCTGCGGGCTTTCGTCAGATACGAGCTGCTTTGCAAAGTCCACCACCCTCAACTCTGGAACGGTCTTGAGCCAAATAGCTGTGCTGATATCGTTGATGTTTCGAACAGGAATTCAGTGCTCAAAGATTGTGAGGCATTATACTGTGTTCAGGAATACTTCAAAGGGCTCTATGGGGCTGTGTTTGCTCATTGTCAAGACTCTTGGTTCCCAGATCGGCTAGGTTGTTCAGAGTCCGGAGCTACCACTGTCAACAAACCCGTTGAGCGTTTGGACCAAGGTACTTTCTCTTGCAAGGACTACGGGCTGCTCTACCCTGATAATGTGTACTTCGATGCACAAGGATACTCACGCGGCATAGTATATGGTGTGCTAAGGGACTACTTCCCTTCCCTCGGCTTGGACCTCCTCAGCTCCATACTTTTGTCTTTGGGGAAAGATGGGGAAAATGGACAGCATCTTAGACGTTGGTTCGATATTTTCTCAAACCAGCTGAGAGATTACCGACTTTGGACCTTGGATGACTCCTTCCATGGACTTCATAACCGTTTGACTACCGATGACAGACAGGTTTTCTATTGGCAAATCCACATGGAGTCGCAATATGAGTCAAGCAGGAATGGTCTTGGATTCCCGACAATGAGCCTAAGTAGTATCGATCAGAGGGTCCTGCAATTTCACCAACATAATCTGCAGCTAATGATCTTCCGTCAACGAGCCTGGGTGTTCTTCGATAAGAAAAGGCTGTGCTCCAGCTCTAGTCCCCATCTTCCAGGGTGGAGCGAACTTGATGCGGAGGACCAAGCGACGACCGAGATGGTAGCTCTCGTACATGAACGGGCAAGACGAAGGTCACAAAAGTGGCAAGATTATTGGTCTGGGCGATCTCTGGAACATCCATTTGAGCAGCAGGATGAAGATGACAGTGAAACGGTTGGGCGTGTAGAGGATAACCCGCATCGTCCCCCGCGCTTTTTCGAAAAGCCACGACGTGGTGAGGAAGTAACATGTTGGAAACTACGTTCAACTTCATCGAGTCAGTAGTACTAGGTACGAGGGTACGCAATAAATACCCCGTCAGGCTGAGAAAGGGTGTAATGTCCGGATGAAGTATTGTTATCTTCTTTAAAGAGTCCGGTTTTTGTGATACAGCTAGATTGTAAATAGCAGTAAAAATAAACCGCTAGTTCTCTAGGACATAAAAAAGTTATTCATCACATAATATAGTGATCATACACGAACATTAGTTATTTGGCTACCCACTCTGAGCTTTATGCATGATTCTTTTAGGCAAATCCGTATCAATAACTAGTCTAACGTGTGTATATGATAATAGGAAGTGATGCTCATGAAGTCATATTCTGTTCTATTCATGTCTCACTGTCATTACATGGCAGCCGTTTGAGGATGGGTTACTCAGACTGCCGGAGAACCCGCACTTCTTACAGCTAATTTCTGAGGACGGCTTGCACCTCGAATGAGTTGTGACGAATCTACGACAAGCCTATCAGCTCTTTCCAAGTTAGACATATACTTGGCAATAATAATCCATACACACTGACTCTTACATGTCCCTCCTTCTCGACAGATAAGCTCACCGCTGACCCCGCTGCCTGAGAGTAACACAGACACGGCCATTGTACTGTAATTACCTAGCACGAGATTATACCGACGTATCAAAGAGCCAGTTTATCCATACACACATATTCCAAGAAAGCAGAAAAATGTCAGATATGTTGACCAATCTATATTCTACGTCGGGGATCGTCTAAATGTTTTGAAATCCAATCCGCAAGACTCGTAAGAAGTATGGCCCAAATTTCAATTTCGCGCTTACAACTCGCCCTGTCCATCATTTTCTCGAACCGATGGTTGAATCAAATTCTCTTTAACCTCCCGAGTGTTTTATCCAGGCGTTATCCACTGTGACCGACTAGGCATACGAAGTTACTGCTCCAGGCTCATTTGCTTGAGCTCTTACCTTGTTATGGTCCAATATAGTAGCAAGCGGTTGTCCACGACAGCCTTGAACTACGACTTGAAGAGGCTCATGCTCAAACTAGCGGGCTAGTCTTGATAATGCCAGTAGCTCTGTCAGAGCACAATATCGCACTTATTCAACTACCTCGACCCAATGATGTTTCCTCTACTTTTGATGAAGAGTTCCTACTCCTCCGGAAACCTTCTGCCTTTCGAAAGTGGGAAGGGGACATGTGTACTCACCTCACAGTAGACACCAGAGCGCGAATCATTAAGTGATCCAGGTCAATGATTAGAGTCCTCATAGCAGAGTCACTATTAGGAGCCATGTATGGATTTCTGAACTTGGCTGCATTGAAAGTGAGGAAGAAGTAACCTGAGGGAATGGAAACTGTAAGCACATCTCCACTACCCCATAATTGAAGCTTGAGTTTAGTGTCGAGACATCCCCTATCAACTCAGAGTTCTAGGCTACATCACGAATTTACTTTTGAGCCCAAGAAAGATAGCAGATAGAACCAGTACCAGAGTTGCAGCTGTGGCACCAGGTGACGAGATTGTGAGTTGGTGTTTTCCACTCTTTGGCCAGAAGACTAGCCCTTTAAACAACCATACCGGACAAACTCTATCGTCTGTGTCCCCTAAGACCATCCAGGCATTCTTGTGGAATATCAAATAGCAAAAATGATAACTGGATGGCAATGGGACTGCTCCCGCCTGGGATTAAGCCAGAGACCTTCGCATCACCGGATACTCGGATTGAAGTATTAGTACGACGCTCTAACCAGCTGAGCTACGGAAGCCACCAGATTTAGTTGGTGGGCGGCATCCAAAGTATGGCACAAGAAGTATACCCATAGAAGCCAGAGCTGTAGTAGTATTTCGACATGGATTTAATATCCCTTCCTAGTTTCTTAACATCGATATGTATCATCTATGTGTCACTATCCGCAATTTGAGAGTCATCGTTGATGGATAGTGCGTGACAACAAAAGCCATCCAACCGCACGCCCAACACAGCCTAGTTAGGCTATGAAGCGACTCCATCATGTTTGCAAGGCTTTTTGTGCTGGATTCGTTAGGCATTCTTTTAGTTGTTCTCGAATTTATAAGCGTGTCGTAACGACACAGCCTACCAAAGATTCGACATATAAATAGACCTGAATGTCGAAGTTCCAACCTGGGCAACACAGAGTAGTAAAACAAAATATCATCTAACAGTTAGGGTAAGTTTCCAATATCTTTGCCGAGTCTTATGTGACTTTAAAGTACTCTAATACTGGAATCATATAATTCCACTACAACGCCCATGTCAAGATTTTACTCAGCCACCCACTATCTTCACCTTTGCTAAACAATAGTCACAGTTTGGAAGGAAGGATGTAACTACCTTTACAGTTCTCGGCTAATCCTTGTTAATCACGCATACGCTCGAACCCACGTCCTGATCCTTTATATAGAGGTGTCAGCCCATGGCGTCACACATTGTCAGCGCCAGGTCGACCAAGGACTATTGTCAGAACGGTCCTCTAAAATCATGACTACAGACTTCATGACTTAATAAATACTGGTCCAAGGTTGATCCGGTTTGCACGCTCCCACTGTGTCCACAAAACTGTCACATACAACAGACCAGTCCATCTTGGAACCCACATCGATATCCTCAGGGACCGGGATTCCTCGCCACCAATCCTCTTCGTGATACATGGGGTCATCCGACATCTCATACAGAGCCAAGCATTTACATTCATCCCGTTGAGGAATCTCACTTCCGACCTCATCCGTCTTCTGAACAAAGCAAGCCAGTCTCCAGCCAAAAGGTGTTGCCTCTTGTTTGTCATCAAGTTCATCGTACCAATCATCCCAAAATTCCAATGGGTCGTGAGAATATGCATGCTCGCCTTTGTGCTCGAAATACCACATCTCAGTCGCATGGCCAGCTGTGCCACGGGTTTGCCAGTACCAAACGTGTCCCTCTTCATCACGTCCCCAGTCCCAACGTGGAGCCCCTTCAACTCTGAGCAAGTGGTTTTCTTCTTCTTTGTCGTAGAAGGGTCGCATATCCAAGTCGCCTATATAAAAGTCGTGGTCGTGAAATTTCGGTTTCCCCAAAGGTTCTTTATCAACGGCAAACTTGGAAAGTCTACCAGTTTCCCGATCTCTCCAAAGCCCCAGCTCCCAATCCCATGTGCGCTGTCCTTGGGTAGTCCATGAATCATCTGCAGGTTTGCAAGACTTGTTTTCCGGATCGCTGATCTCTTCATCCGTACTCGGGTTGTAGTAAACTCCATCAAGATCAACCCATAGGCCCGTGTTACCATCCTTTGTCCGTCTCACTCCGATGTAGCGAGCCATACCATGACCATCTCTTCGGCTCAGGGCTCTAGAGTCTAGAAGCTGTATGTCCGAAGGGTCATATCCTCTCTTTTCCCATCCGTTGCCGCAGGTATCATAGATAGCTGCGTCTATACATGCATCGTTGTCAAATATCGCATCATGCGTATGAAGCTCTGTATCTCGATCTCTTGGTTGATATGGTAGCGGCAGCCGCTGCTGGCCATGCTCATTCACTCGATTGATATACTTGAGGATCGTTTCTTCATCGATATGCTGCTGCCTCTCCTCGTCGAGGTCGTCTCCTGAGAGGACAACGAATCGCTCTAGTTGCAGCGAGTTCAGTGATGCTAGTTGCTCGAGAGCTCGCTTCTCTATCGCCGAAGAGGTAATATACACTCTTTTAAGGGTATTGGCGTGGCGGGATATGAACTCGATAGGTGCGGAAACTGGTGGGTCTTCGCCATAAAAGATGTCCGCATACTCCATCCCAGTAAGTTGGTCTTCCTCAACGTAGGTGTCAATAAAGTGCACTTCAGAAAGTCGAGGCAGTGTAGGAATCAAGCCTATAAGATCGGGCGTGTCATAGAGATAACGGCCAGTCCTGGCCATCTCCTGACATATCTTCAGACTGGTCAAATTATAAGCACTCTCAAGGCAACCAAGGAAGACCTCCAATCCAGTATCACCGACTTTCATACCGGTGATACAGAGATCTAGGCGATGAAGCATTGAAAAGGCCATTGAATCGGCGTCTCTCAAGTGAGTAAGAGCGGTCGCCTCCCCAGACCCAGCGGCTTCGTCAGCGTAAAGAAGCTGGGTGATTCTAGGTAGGGAGCTCGTGGGGAAAGAATTCTTTGCGACGAGTTTGAGGGTGGGAACAAGGAAAAAGTGAAAGCCAAAGTTGTAGGTGCATCTGGTGGTGTACGTTTGTATAAACCTAGTGATAGTCTCAACACTTATAGGGTAATCCATGGAAGGCATCTTCAGTTGGCGCCGAGGGTTCATTGGCTTGGAGACCAAAGTGTATAAGTTTGGCATGTTGGTGATAATGGCCTCTTGAAACTTCAGCCTGGTGTCCCGAAGATACGATGGCACGGAGCTATCAGATTCTGGGTGCAGGTATCCAGGTTCCACGTTGTCCATCCAAAAGAGAGCTCGTGCGTTGGTGGTGAGCTCTCCGAAAAATGAACGCTCAGAAACTGATACAGTATTTTCCCAAGATGGGGGGTCAAACTCAGATAGGTTTCCATTTAATTCTTCCCAGACAACAACACGAACAAGACAGGCAAGATGCGGTTGTTTTGCAATGCGAAAGAAGTCATCGCGATCTTGAATGAGGGGAGAAATCCTGATGCGGTAGAAGAGAATCGGCGTGAGGACTTCAGCTAGTTCGCGGCAAGCAAGCCTGGCTGATAAGATGTCTTTTCTTGGTAAGATGGGATATTCCAGGGAAAAGATCTCGGCAAGAATCTCGCGAGGAAGGTCAATGAGCTCCATAGTGTATGCTCCTATCCTCTTGATGAAGAGGGAAAGTAAGGAAAAGAGTTTTGGTTTTGAAGTTGTGTAAGACGTGTCTAGGCAGAAAGGTGGGGCTAAAGATAAGCAATCGGCGAATGCTACTGTGTGATTAGCTCAGTACCTATATCTGACACGTCTTTCTTAAGCGTTGATCATTTCTAAACTGCGGGGGAATCTGGTATCATCGAGGTATAACTATCGTCATCTAAAACGTTTTATCCCATAACTTCAAGTGTCTTTCAACTCTTCGATCACGTCATCCCTGCCAGGATGGAGGCAGCAAGTAACAGAAACTGAATCGCTGATTGAACATTAGCCTCCATCCAATCACCAGTCCAGGTTCCGTGGTCTAGTTGGTTATGGCATCTCGTTAACACCGAGAAGGTCCCCGGTTCAATCCCGGGCGGAACCACGTTTTTTTGCCTACCAATGGGACAAACAGCAGGTGTGGGGTGTTTTTGATGTGAACAGCACAAGTACCATGGTACATAGAATCGGCTGTGATGACTCTTGTTTTAATTCAGAGCTGCTGCTGTTATACTGCTGCTAAAATGAAAAGCTTTGCACACCTTCCAGTACGTTTTGTGGTGATGGTGCTCTTTGCCATGCTAACTCTGGAGGCCTAAAGATAAATAAACTGTCAACGTCTCAAGGTATTTTCTTGTGACTAGAGCCAGGGGCTTTCTAGTGGCATCGGTACATTATATTAGTAATAATTCCGCTCATTTTAGAGAAACTCTCTGCTGTCCATAAGTCGGCGTCGAATTATTAAATTCAGGCGGATGGATTAAAATCCGAAAGTACAGGGTAAGCCCAAAAAAATCTGGAAGCAGAGGCTAATACTGTTTAAATTTGGCTATAACCAGCTCGATAAAGTCAATCCCATGATCTATCTAGATTGTACAAAGGTCGACTTCTACATTGTGCTACCTGTATATAATAGTGCCGTTCGTAGATTGTGTAATGTCTTGATGTCCAGACGGCACTGTATTACTAAGCAGACAAACGCATCTTATCGATAAGATCGAGAGACCTCAGCCACACAGCAGCCACACGGATCGGGGCTAGACCACGGTTTAATTACTTGGCTCATTTTCGCGATAACCTCATGCGACGCGATGCGCACGCGTCGCCCTCACAACATGACCTTCTTTGAATGACTCGCTCATGCCCACAATTACTCCCGCGTCATGTCATGACTGCACTTTCTCCTTCACCCTCGGCTCCCTCTGCTTGTAGCTTGTCATCAGACCTTCCCTCCATCCACGAGCTTCGCATCCACCTCTGACGACTGCCCGCAACCATGACATCTTCACCTTTACCCAACGTGGAAGCAGTCACGATTCCCGCACCCTACGAAAATATCGGTGATTCAGAAGTTTAGTCATACTTTCTCAAAGTACACAACACCTGCGGCAAATGGCCCTGGGAACTCGTCCAGAAGGCAAAGATCCCAGACACTTGGAGCCACAACCTCGTTCAAGAGCTGTACAAAGCTGTTCGCCTCGCCAATCGCCCCCCAAAGATCTCTCTGGAAAGTATCATGGCTCATCTCGACAGTCTCATCGGTAAACGGAACCGCGTGGACTAGCCTTCCACGCTCATGAAGCAAGATGTGACGTCGACAACCCAGTGGATGGTGGATCAGAAGAGATTACAACGCGACCGCACTGGGAGAACCAGGCGAAGAGTGAAGTCGTCACCCGAGCTCGGTACCGAGGGGAGTAACGAAGTGTTTGAGGATGGAGGCGATGGAGCAGATAATCTCAGCAATGAGCGCCCTGCCTTCGATGATGACGACGACTCTTGCGCATCTGATCTCGACCACAACATGTGTAACGACACGATTGTTTCATCCCCTAATGCACCCGATCACACGCCGCCATCAGTAGCAACGATGGAAACAGTCTTCCCCCTCCACTCGACTTGACCCCGCGTCATTCTCCTTCATCAGCCTCCCCCCTCAGAGGTAGTCGAGTGTTTTCGAGACCTAGTCGCAAGCGGGACAGGAGCATCTCCAGCCAGGGTGATAGTGAGGAAGACAGCTATGTAGACACTGTTGTCCTGCCCAAGGCATCTCAGAAGAAGCCGCCACAGACACTCCACCTACCCGCTGGAGCAACGTCGGGAATATATCGAGGAGACTACACTGCAGGGGACTCATGCAACGACGATGCAGTGGCGAGTTTGGCTTCTTTTGTCACATAACGCTAACTGACCATTTATTATAGCAAGCCTACGTTTCGTATCTGGCTCAAGAGTCCGCGAAGGTCCAGAAGCAAATCGACTTCATTCATGACTTTTCCACCAAATTGGGCGAGAACAAAGATCTGGCCATGAAATTGACATCCCAGCGTGATGCCCTTCAACAAGAGCTAGTCGCCGCTTAAAATGAAATACGCAATATCCACCAAGACGAACAAGACAACCGAGTCATCCGAGATTCTCTCCTCCCCATCATTCGGAGACGAGGCTCTGAGTGTGCTGAAGAATGGCGAGCAGCCCTCAATCGATGCACCCAGTCTCTTCAAGAAGTCGATGATAACAGAATGAAAGCCAGTTTGGACATCAATCATAAGCAACAACAGATCCGCGAGGTCGACCAGATGATCCAGTCTGTGGAGTCCACCGTCGAGATGTGCGCTCAGCAGGTTGAAATCAACGGCCCAGAGTTGATCAAGTCGAAACGAACCATGCGGGCCTATAATATCATGGTTGCCCTCGCTGGAATGGGTGCTTCTGGTGTGGCGGGCTTGGATGATGATAGATTGGATGAACTGGAAAGGTGGGTTGGTATCAGGAAGGGAGGAAATGAGCTAGACACTCTTATGAGGCATGAGATTCTGAGTGCTGATGTGATGGGGGACGATGGGAATGGAAACGATACGAACGAGAATGGTCATCGGCAAAGTCTGCTCGATCGTCTCATTTCTTCGTTTGGCCTTTGAGAGTAAGAGACTGGTTTGATCGCGAGCAGAGCTTACTCGGACCGACTACTATAGACTTACATGACTTATTAATGACACCAGTTTGTCCCATGACTTCAAGCTACCATCGTTTTCCATATGGATAGCTATTTTCTCCGTCGGCGCTTCGGTGACCAAGCATGTCTTGATGTCCATCGGGTTGGCTAAAGCCATACTGACTTCAGTGCCCCGAGACATAGTCAAAGCACATCTCTGAAAGGGAGCATCCTCAGATTGGAAGAGGACGACGGGATAAGTGCTCTTGGAATGAAGCTAGTCGGTAGGAAGAAGGGGTCGTTGAGAACTTCGACACTGACGACAATCGTTGGGAGGGTACTATGAACGTAGGAAAATTCTTCAAATTAGGAGAAACACTAGTCATGATGACAAGAGAATTTGTCTCAATGTGAGAAATTAATAAAGGTCAAGTCCATTCACATTCAACGTAGGCTACCGTAGTAACGACCTACAGCTACCTTACTATCCAAACCGATTGTAAGTTTAGGTTTATCAACAGCTGTCTTTCTGAGTCTTCAAGACCAAAAGCCAGTCAAAGTCCACGCCGCCACTACTAGGTGGTGTGAAAGTCTTCTTTCCCGTAGCCTGGAAGGCGTTGTGCAAGTCACGAGCCTCCAGCCCACCCTTGCGGGGATTGAACCATCGAGCAGTGACCGAGACACCTGGTTGCCCCCAGGTCTTCGCTATGCTGCCCAAATCAACCATAAACGCATCGCCCCAGCCACTGTAAACCCAATACTGGCCTTTGGTGATCATACCAGAAACATAGCGGTCTGCCTCGAAAGACAGAATGTCTTGGGTAGCCTTTTCGGGCGAAGACAGAAACTGGCGAGCAGGTTTCAGACTGTTGACTTGGTCTTTGGAAAGAGCGCAAAGAGTCTGCCTGGATAACCTGTCTCCTTGTTGCTCGGCCAGTGAAGTGCCTCATGCCAACCAGCGTTGGCATCAAGGCCCAATTGAGGTTCGCTCCAGTGCCTGGGAGAATCAACCAGAGACTTGTTCTCATACGATTGTTGGACAGGAAGATTACCATAGGTGATGCCGCAAGCACCGCTGAGAATTGCTGGATAGAAACCATGGCGAACATCGGAAGCGTTCCATATGCGCTTGCTCGTGTTGAAAGAATCATGAGCACCATCGTAATGGTTTTCCACTTCCATAACCGGGCCTGAGAACTGTGACCGCATTTCAAGAATATTCTCATAGTTCTTTCTTGAGTCCCAGGGCTTCAAAGCGGTCAATCGTGCATCTAAGCCGTCAGGACTGGGACACTCGTGACCAGACTGTACAGCATCCATCGACAGGGTCAATCCCTGAGTTTGGTTGATGTACTAGAGCTTTTAAGTTAGCATCGAACCTCAGTGGCGGAAATGAGGGTTACGTACGTTGTGACCGTATGGCGGAGAAGTCGGAGGATCGACGATGCCAGGACTCGTTGGCTGGAAGGTAATAAATGCGTCTACACCGTGTCTTGCCTCTCCTTCTTTGAAGCCCTTCATCATAGCTGACCAGATGTTGCGAGTATCTGAGATGGGGTCGAAGGATGATTTAAAGTTCTTCTCAGGGATCTTCCGCCATTCATCTCGTGCTTGAGGGACGTTATCAGCCCAGAAGGCATTTGTATCACCGCCCATCATCTTGGGAATTCCCGGGTAACGCTTTCCGAGATACTCTCCAAAGACACGAGCATTCTTTTGGTCGAACAGAATTTCAGTTCCGGGACTGTCGACGCCATACCAACCACCGTTGACCCAACGGCCCCAGGTGGGCACGAAGCATATGAGTACGCCGTACTCGGCCGCTCTGGTAACAATCCAGTCAATATATGAGAAGTATGCCTCTCTGGGTGTGGCAGGGTCGTTATTGTCCAAAGCAAGGTCGCCGTAGAAGTTTGGCGCGGTAGTCATATTGTACTTGGACAATACAACAGCCTGAACAACATTGAAACCATTGGCAGCGCGATCGGCAAGGTAGAGATCACCATCGGTGCGGTTGAGCCGATGGAAAAGCTCCCAGTTGGTATCAGCAATCCAGAAGAAAGAGTCGCCGCTATTAGTGCGATAGAGATAACGTCTGTTGGGTGACGATGAGATGGCTAGGTCTGACTATGGGAGCTTTGAAAGGACCGGGTTAGACAAGACAGGACAAGCAGCTGCAACTGCCATGAGGAACGTAGAGAGCTTCATGATGGCCAAATAAGACTATCTCCGAAAGAGAAGGCTTGTCGAAGGCTATGACAACTACTTCCACCAGATTCCCACTGGATACTTATATGCCAAAGTCGATGTTATACTTACATAACATGCCAGTCGAATACTCGAAATTGTTAGCCCAGACCTTTTCGCAAATTCACCGGAAGCCCCAGCAATTCATATGATGGAGACATTGTTCATTCAATGCAGGGCCCCAGACTCTGGCCGATCTATCGGTACCTAAAAGAAGTGACGAAAAGTTGTAACCTTGTGACATGGTGAGGGGAAGCGAACCTCGAGACGAACTTCTTGAGCCAGGGTGTAGCCTCGCTGAGTGAGTCTATTGGTGTAATGGTTAGAGTTGACGGGCAATCATTACCAAAATGGAAACCTTAAGCACCACCCCTGCTCAATTCATGCCTAGCCCTCGCCTCGAAACAGTTAGAACTTGTGGGCCTGAGTGCTTCCTACGGGTTGCCAATTGGGAGTTCAGTACGCTACTATCGACTGGCGCTCAAAGCCATACGACCCCTTCTGATACACCCGGACTCTGCCGAATCGGACGAGGTGCTCGCCTCTTGCATCATGCTCTCCACGTAAGAACCTTGTACCCATGCTGTAGTCTATCTGACTCGCAAGGCTGATTAGACAGCAGCTATGAGATGATAGATGTTTCTGGAGATTCCCTCGGCTCTCACCTGACTGGCGTAGCTTCCCTTCTCCAGACGCGTCGGGTCTATGGAGATGTCGGGGATATCCGCGGTTCATGCTACCGGACATGGTACCGCCACGAAGTATGGGCAGCACTACGCACAGGAAGACGGCTGTCGCTCAATGAGACATACTGGCAAACACCTCATCTGGACAATTACCATGCTCTGACACCCGAAGACATCGCAAATCGGATCATCTTCGTTCTTGGTCAATGCATTAGCTTCTACAACGATAACGACACCAAGAATAATTTAGACGCAAATCAATGGCTCAAAAATCGCGAGGAAACGGTTCGCAGTCTTGATCGGGCGTTGAACGACTGGAAGGGCAAATTCCCGCCAAGCATGAGTTGTTTTGAGGCATCTGGAGAAATCTGGTTTCTCTACCCCCAGAGCGGTTGGTCTCACCACTAGAACGTTTCGTCTTGCATGAACAGGGCGGCTCTGTAGGACGTAGTTACTGACCGAAATCACAGCGATTTCGCACCAAGTATATCATGGTAGTAAGATCCTTCTTTGCCTTCACCGCACGCGTAGTGTGCCCATGGCACCCGGGTTGGCAAGTTGCTCCTTTTTTTTTCCACCGGCGTCAGATAGAATCGCAGAGGAAGCAAATCCTCCTTACAGCAAACTCGGGTATCCCCGGTGCTTGGAGTCTGGTTTCGAGCCAGTGTTTGTATATCGCAGGGCTAGGAACGGAGGACGCATCGGATCGAGAGCGAACACTTGATCTTCTTAACCAGTGCCAGCGAGAGACCGGCCGTAGAACTACTGTTCTTGTAGATGACCTAGACAATATATGGGCGGTTGAGGAATTATGTGAGGTGAATCACCTGTGAAAGACACTACTACATACAGTTCATCTGATGAGATTGATGACCTCTTAACGTCAAGATAGTCAGTTACACTGACCATGCAATCCAAGTATCTGTCGGTATCTAACTCAAGTTCATGCTTCATGACGGCCATTAAGCCTCAAGGCACTGGTAATTCTTTCAGGGATCCAAAAGCGTGAAAGAGCAGCCGTAGATACATTCTGGCCATCAAAATCACGATGAACCTTCTTGAAAACTTGATGAACAGCGTCAAGCAGCCTCCCCGAAAACTTGATGCGGTGACTCTCCGTTTTTACCTCCGACTATAGACACAATTAATATCAAACCCGGAATGAGGAGATATTGAAACTTACCAAATCTTGCAGCTCTTCACTCAACGTCCTGACACCGCGCTTAGAGCCTGGCGCAAAATCCTGCTGAATCATCAGGGGCACAACCTGAGAAAATTGTACGCTTGAGCCTGCCGCTCCAGCGATGAGTTCGTAGACAAGCTGGGCTGAGGCGTCTTCTGCAGTTGCAAGAGCAAGGTACTCGGCAGCAGCGGCAACATAAACTAACGAGGTTCTGCGGATGCTGAGATATAGAGCCGTGGCTGCACCAAGTGATCCCGTCATTTGCGTTAACTTGAACTGGGGGCCCAATGGCAAGTCGAGTTTAGCTGAAAGGCTCTTATTCTGGGCTGTAAAGAGTACCTGCGCGCTGTCAATATGTATCCATCGTGATAGCAAACATGTGGTGTCCTACCTTGTATTGATTCCCATTAATAGAAGCCTCAATTTAATAGTCGAAAAAATGGAGATGAGGGTGTTCAGTAGCATAATGCTTCCAATCTTTCGTTCGGAAGCCAGTCACTCCTACAAGGGCGCTGCGAGGAAGATGAGATAAAGCATCTAACAACCCTCATCCGATGTAATTGAAGCCTCTAACTTGGAGGACTCGGCTCTTGTGGAAAAAGACGTCCCCCTCCGTAAGTTGTCGGCCCAAGATTTGTCCTTGGTAACTAGTAGAACGCATGGGTGTTCTGTCGGAGATTCGCATGGCGACAGCAAAAGTGCTTTCTCCGGCTCGGCCAACGTCGCCCCAATGAGCTCCTCATAGTTGCATACCACGCTGGCATCATCGTCACGACCGTGACCGCGGGATTCTCTCTCGGCAAAAGACTAAAGGTAGCCGACGCGATGGGAACCGGCAGCGACAGCCGGTCTGCGGCCTCGTCCACTATACCCTGCATCATGCTGGTTGGAAAGCTCCCTTGTAGAACACTAGACAGAGGTACTTACAAGGTCCTTCGTAAAGATAGCCACAGCGGACTCGGGCGTCCAGTCGGCATTGAGCATTGAGAGACCTCGATCTCCCATGATCCAGCTGGCACCATCGCTGTCCATGAGGATCCTGTAGGCCTCTCTACTTGAAATCCCTAGTGCTTTGGCAAAAGAAAGTGTCTCAGCTGCAGCAACGATGTGTGTTCCAGCGAGATGCTGATTCATCCTGTCGGGATGTTAGTGTCGGCGTCTTCTGCCCTGGTCTCGGTCATGAACCTACATCTTCACTGTGCTGGCTGCTCCGACGGGTCCGACACTGAAAAGCCGCCCTGGATCAGAAATCACCTCCAGCTCTGGCTGAATCTCATTTATTGTGTTATTGTCGCCCCCTAGTATGATCTGCCATTGTGTCAGCATGCGCTGGCTTGTTGATTAATCCTGTTATTTGGCCGCTCACTGTAAGCTTGCCAGAGTTTGCGCCGGCTATGCCCCCAGAAACTGGGCAATCCACAAGCCGTATATCGTCCCTTCCAATGTGGTCAAGTCGTGTTAGGAGTGACTTCACATATTGTGGCGGCAGTGTGCTAAAGAGACATAGAATAGCACGTTTTGGTAGGTGGAGGCGAGGCCATCAGGACCAAAAACAATAGCATCGACTTGTTCGGGGGTAGCGACCATGACAAAGAACTTGTTTTGGCCGTCACTGGCTTCATGGAGTGAGCTGGAGGCTGAACCTCCTAGTTCGGTGAATTGCTTGAGGGCTATGGGGCTGATGTCGAAACCACGGACTGAGAAGCCGGCTTTGACAAGATTAGATGCCATACCAAAGCCCATGGCTCCGAGGGCAGCAAAGCCGACTTGATTCATGCCTATTATGCGGTCGCTGGAAGTGAGAAATAATTATGCCTTGTTCCTTTCACGCAACGCTGTCTGACACTTTTATTTCTATTTTCTATTATCAATAAGAGTCCTCGTTATCAGCATCTATGATTCGATAAAGTCTGAGCACGAAGTTACAAAGTGAGAAGTAGATTCCTGGAGAGCGACAGCCAACCATAGACGTTTCCGAAATAACTGGCGAATCGCAAACAACACCGAGATGAGGTTTTTGGAGCTTCTTAGACCCATTTACATCCCTGCTCTTCGGCTAGAGAAGTGGAGACCGCCCCGCAACTTGCGGAGCAATAGGACGGGGATCTGGCCGTTCTAAGAATACAGTGGCTATGCGTCAAAGTACAAAAATTACACAGCAAGAGTATCAATTGACACAACCTGTCAAGACTCCTGCTTTGAGTCAACCAGAAAACGAATATCTGCCAGTCATCTTCATCTTTTCGTCATGTTAACTCCCAAGAACCGCCTCATACTTGGTGTTATGACCATCGGGCCTGATGCCGCCCAAGGTGCTCGCATCACGTCACTTGACGAATACAAGAAATGCCTCGACTATCTTTCCTCAAAGGGCTATCACGAACTGGATACCGCAGCCGTCTACGTAGCTGGTCGGCAAGAAGGTTTCACTAAGGAAGCCGGCTTCAAAGAGCGTGGCTTTAACATTGCTTCCAAAATCATGCCCACAGAGCCTCGTGCCCATGGTCCTGAGAGGCTACCCCAGGCTTGGGATGTCAGTCTGAATAAGTTGGGCGTCTCATATACAGAGATATTCTATCTGCATGCGCCAGATCGCTCCGTGTCTTTCGAAGAGACGTTAGAGGTTGTTGATAAGATGCACAAAGCTGGCAAGTTCAAGCGCCTGGGCCTAAGTAACTACCCAGCCTGGGAGGTTGCCGAGATTGTCGGCATCTGTGAGCGCAGAGGTTTTGTGAAACCTACTATCTATCAGGGCATGTACAATGCCATCAGTGAGTTATTGGTAAACCATCATCTTTTGGGCCAAGCTGACTCTCTCCCCAGCCCGTTCACTTGAGGCAGAGCTTGAGCCTTGTCTGCGCAAGTTTACCATCTCACTTGTCATTTACAACCCACTCGCAGCAGGTCTATTCTCTGGCAAGTACACAACACTAGAGCGACCAGCAGAGGGACGTTTCAGCGATAAAAACAACCTTGGCAAACTCTACACGGAACGTTACTTCAAGCAGTCGACTCTGGATGCCCTTGCCATTATTGAACCAATTGCCAAGAATCACAATATCCCGCTTATTGAAGTTGGCTTGCGGTGGTGCGTCCATCACAGCAAACTAAAGACCCGAAGCAAAGGTGGTGATGATGGTATTATTATCGGTATTAGCTCATATGATCAGCTGGAGCAGAACATTGAGGCTTGTGAAAAAGGACCTTTGCCGGATGAGGTGGTGGAGGCTCTTGATAAGGCATGGGAGAGGGCCCGAGGAGATGCGCCGATATATCTGCGCTAGGGAACCAATAATTCATGTTATTGCCCACACTCTACATTCAAAAAGCCTCGATACTGTCATAGAAAGGCATTCAAAACGAAACCATCGGAATTTTGTATTTACTAAGAAGGCGTGCTTAATAGAAATAATTACTAAGCCAGCACAAGACTGAACGGGCTCTTCGTTGGGAAAGTATTATTCAATGTTCAATCATACCTGAACCATCTTTTCTTGCCCTACTGTATGTCATTGTCTTGAGCTCATTACTCATCTGCAATCACTTTCGTGGGGCTCCAGAAATCTTCAAGATCGCCCTATCCTCCGAGGCCAACAAGACAGCACTTAGCCTTGAGAATTACGATGTACATCGGCAGTTTAACATGCGCTCGGAAATCATCGGTACACGAGATGCAAGTGATGATAGGTTGAGAATGTGGAATTTGCTGGGATCCAAACCAGTTGAATGTCTAGATGTGGTGGTTTATGGTAGTTGACAGCTCTCAGGACTATTCTCTAAATAGCTGTTATCTTGTGATTGCATCTATCGTTAGTACTACATCACAGTCGCCTTATGAAATATGTCTGAGAGAATGGAGTGCTATTTAATGATATGCCTCTTTACACAAACCAAGGCTGATGCTCGCGGACAAAGTCCTCCCAAGATGTCAGTTGTTCAGTCAATTGGCTGATAGTCCATAATAAATCGTCTTTGCTACTTGGACCAAAGTACCCATACTGAATAATGTGCGCCGTCGCATTAACTCCTTCATGCTTCGGTTGTTCTGACAACCCTGCATGTCCACCCCCCTTTTCAGGCACGCGAAGCTTGACTCTGGTCCCCGTGACTCTGGTCCAGGTATCGACCATGTCAGTAAGGGCGTAGAAGGCCGTAGCGCATGTAAGCCTCTTGCCATGATAAAGCTCTGGATTCAGTAGAGCTGGGGCGATGAATTTGCCAGTATCACGAATGTCGATCAACGGAAGCTCGGTGGCAGCAGTCCAGGGCATAGAGAAGACGTATGTGCCATCGTCAACCTGGTCAAATCTGTTAGCATTGACTCGTCCGCATAGATACTCTTAAGTAAGAGCTTCGGCGTACCTTAACGGGCTTCAATATGGATACGTGATTCTGCATGAACCACCCTGGCACGAAGAACGTGCACTTGATGTCTAGCGTGCGAATATACTCTTCTACTTGCGCCTCGGTTTCAAAGTGCTCGACCACCACCTTTTTATGTCGGCTCATCTGGGACACACTTGGGAGGGAAGACCAGATGATCTGGCTTACCCCGGCAGCAACGGCAGCATCGGCAATGGCTTTGCCTTGGGCGACGTCGATCTCGGCGGAACATTTCTCCCAGTCTGTTTAATAGAAGCCAGTATTGTATTCTCTCGTGTCTGGGGTTGGGGGGTTTGACAGTTTGTCATAGAGAAAACGACATCGGAACCAACCACTGCCTTATCCAAGCTTGATCTGTTGTTCATATCGGCCTAGAAGATGAGTATGGAAATGTCCCACTTTGCAGGTTGGTACTTGGCCAGAGACTTACTTCGACAATTTCTACTCCTGCATCCAGGAGGACCGCTGCCGCTAGTTTACTCGCATCCCGCGTCACGCCGCGCAAGGTGAATGCAGAACGAAGTGGCGGAGTGTCAAGAATGTAACGAGCGAGTGCAGTGCCTTGTTGGCCAGTCACGCCAAAGATAGTAAGTAGCTTAGGCATAGTTTAATAGTAGACGGGGGGAGTAAAGAACCAACTATTACTTTGACAGAATCATCAATGAATACGGATGCATCTCTATTTATGTTCAGATATTCTAACCCAAACTCGACGCAATTGTCCTGTCGGTTTCTAATCAAGGTGGATCTGGAAGTCTTCCTTCAGCTAAGTTCAGCCCGATTGAGTTAGTACGGTCTCAAATTACGCCTCGACCAATCAAAGTGACCTTGGCTCTGACAGGTGACTGTGGGTTCATGCTTCCGATCGTTCAAGTCTCCAGCTCAACATCTTGCATCACGACCATGAGAATTCGCCCAACAAGATGGAGCAGCGTCCAAGGCCAAGAAAAGAGCGTAAAGGTGCACAAGGCTCCCACAAGGTAAAGACAGGGTGTCGGACTTGCAGGTATGGCTCTCAATATAGTCATGGCACGGTATACTGACGCCTCTCAAGGGTCAGGCATAAGAAATGCGACGAACGTAAGCCAGCTTGCTCACAGTGCATCACTGCAGACTGGCAATGTGACTTTCTTGGCACCTCCATGGCCATTTCGCGGGCTCCTCCACACCGTGTCAGAACACTCCCGCAGGAACCCAGCAGCACAGTCTGGGGTTCCACGACCCTCGACCCCGTCGATGTGTGGAACTTTGAATACTTCCGCGTCGTCTACACCAAAAAGCTGACGCGTTACTTACGCACCAACTTATGGGAGAAGCTCATTCTCCAGGCCGCCCCCACCGAACGGTACATCCTGGATGGAGCCGTCGCGATCGGCGCATTAAGTAGGAATCTGGTGCCGAGTGAGATCCCACGTCGGTCGACGTTCATGCCAGGCCATCCCATTGGATACTCGCTGCACAAGTACAATATGGCCATGAAGGAATTGAGGATGCGACTTGCCTCCCAACCCCGAAACTCCAAGGCTGCACTTCTTGGCAGCCTAATCTTTATTGCCTTTGAGCTAGAACAAGGAGGTGGCAATGCAGCTAGGGTGCACCTAGACAGTGCATTGGCCATACTGAATGGCACTCATGGATCATTGTTCAGTGATCAACAGATGAGGACAGATATGGGCCATATACTGGATGCGTTTACCGGTCTCGATGTCCAATCCTTACGGACGACTCAGTATTGTCCGTTAGCGGGCTTGCCCAACCTACCATCAACCCTCGAAGGCATCAACGAGGCACGAGACTCTCTCAATGCGATCAACGGCGTTATGAATTCTGTTTTTCAGAAATGGACCTATGGAAGTGAACTCCATCAAACTCCAACTCCTCCTATGGAACTATTGCAAGACGTCTCGATACTGTTGAGCTATCTTGAGTCCTGGCGAAAAGTCTTTGGCACATTCGACATCAGGGAAACCCCAGATAGTAAGACAGAGGCGTGCGCTCTGTCCCTTCTCATGGTTTATGAGACGATCTATATCTCGACTTCAACCTTTTTCACCGGCAACGAGACTGCGTACAACCTCCACCTGGCAAGATTTGCCTGTATTACCCAGCTTGCCGATGAGTTATTAAATAAAAGTGATTTCGAGAGGATCGCTGCGCTCGAATCAGCGTCTGGTCCCCAATTTGACCTGGCTGTTGTGCAGCCTCTGTTTTTTGTCGCCTGCAAATGCCGAGATGCTGGGATCCGAAGAAAAGCGGTGCGGATGATGGCAAGGACTAAAATGGGGGGACTTTACGATACACGACTGCAGATCAAGGCCGCATGCTGGGTTATTGGCACAGAGGAAGGAGGTACTACATGGGGCTTATTATCGCACCATGTGAGAGAGGAGAATAGGCTGCGTGGCCTACGGCTTGACATCGATGATGCTGCCGAGTCGTGCCAAGTTTCGGCCTGTAGAAGAGGCACTGATGGGCAGCTATGTGACATTGTAGATATTATATACACAAACTGAAACCCTTGTAGTCTCTGGGGTACGTATTATGAACTCAGGTGTCCACTATTATAAAGACTAACTATACTTCGAGGCTCTTATAATAATATCAGGTATGCAAGAGATACTAATAATATAAGAATACTTAGAAAAGATGAGTTTAGTATATACTAGTACTAAGAAGGGAAAACTAGTATTAGCATATACTAAACTAATCTGTATGCTTGGATAACATCTTCTACCTTTTCAGTTCTAACTGTTTTTAGTCACAGGCTGGTAACAAGGAGTCTCTATGACCAGGATCTCAACACCTGTGGCTCTATTACATTGTATGGACTGAATAACGTGCAAATCGGTATCTATCCCACTAACAGTGACTCTTTAGTTATCCTGTAGTCTCCGGCTTGAGGTCTTCCCCATCCTACAACTCTCGTTCCAGAGGTTGAGTCTCTCCCAGCCTAGGACATTTAGGTCTCTCATTTCCAACATCGGTCCATGCTTTCCGACTGTTAAACCTGATGACCGTCTATTATATGTCATGTCTATGGCTCTAGTGTTGCCTCCGGTGGTAGGACTCCAGGTCTAGCAGTCTAGTTATCCAGCCTAAACGCTCAGATCCTAGACTTATCAAGTTATATAGTGACGTAGTGTTTCACTTATAGCTGTGAAATCTGAGGTCAGAGTTTGTCACTCACAATCTCTTCAACAGCGGTATTACCTATGTTATCTTTATTCCCGCTTTGACAGATTAGTAGCTAGGACCATGACTTCCGAACTCAGGATTTCCAAGGATCGGAACTCCATTCCACCCTTCTTCATTAAAACTCTTAGGTTGACCCTCAGGGTATTAATTCTGGTTGTTGTTGATCTGGCTGACTTTATAACGTCCAAATTCCTGAGCCCTACATGTGACCTTTTGAGTCCACGCCGCTGAACCCAGGATTCCAGCGCCTATACTTGCAATCCTATTTTTCTTCTCTGGATTCCAAAGGACGACTCGGCATATACTGTTGTTATGCTTCCGAGTTCATGGGCAAGTTTAAGTTCCAGAAATCCTAGATGCAAGGTCTCCAGCCTCTGGAGAGCCGCCTTCGCCATCCAGCTCAGGATTTCCAGTTCCAGTCCCTGACCATGTTTCAGGATACGCAATTACGTTTTGGTCATATTGTTGTATAACTGAGTGCTCCACTTGATGCTCGGCACATCGGCTACCACGGCTTCTGTCGCACGGGCTTCTGGTTGTGATTTGGCGTGTCTGTCGCGTCTTCATAATGTTGAGATACTAGAAAGCCAGTTAAAGAAAGTGCACTGCCAGTAGAAGCAAACGTTATGTCCCACGTATTCTTTTGCAGTGGCTAACTAACATGTTATTGCAACCTGCCTATATTATGAGTAGACGCTTCCCTTGCAAGACTAAGAATGACCAGTGGAATAGGTACAAATTATCACAGAAACTTCAAGACTCAAGGAAGTATTGCACGGCAGATGTAATATTAGTTTAAATTGGAAGATAATTGTTATAACTGTGTTCATGCCAGCCAACATCACTGGGATAATATCTCAACTTAACCTTAACCTTTCTTTTGGTTATGATAACCTACCGCAGTGGAGTTGAATTGATCTGCAGTGGGCGCCGAAATAGCCCGGTACATGCTTAGCTGCCCATAACAGAACTTTTATTAACCCGAATCCTGCCTTTTTTTCGCGCTATAGCTAGTTCAAATTATATATGTCTTAGTAGGCTCATGCGATCTATGTCGCCATGGCCTTGGATGATGAATCCGAATAACTCCCCTATGACTATGTCCCTCCCTCCTGCTATGTCATTGGCCATTCTAAGCACCGCTCCCGATGCTTCAGTGCCTTGGCGTTGGAATGGCCGTGGAGAAAGATTGCTTGGACCTTATCTTGATCTCGGCGGTGCGGGTAGGAGCCACATGTTGATATGACGTATGAAGCTGTACCATGGGCTCCATTCCATCTCGTAGATGACTGGCCGCCGATTAAAAGCTCCTAGTTTAGAGAAAACAATAAATCAGGGTGGTGTTTCGGGCTGAACTGTCGACTAAACATAGCATAGCATATGATTAGGTGTTTATTAATAGTTTTGGGCGAGGTATTCTGCGCCAGGTGGAAAAATGTGGGAGTTGGAATTTGATGTTCGAAAACACGCCTTGTTGACGTTGAGGCATGAGCTCACCTTGTATTGCGTTTCACGAACAGTACAGATAATTTATATATGGCTAAACACATCCCGTACGGTATATATACTCTCCATTGTCTTTAACAGAAGTAGAATTATTTATTATTCTCACGTGAAAGTGTGTTCATGCGGTTTCTCTGTCAAAGGACTAGAGTTGTAGGGTAGGGTACTGATAAGCAAAGTGCAGGGATATCTCGTCACGTGCGAACACCTATCTTATCGCCGGAATGTCCCACAGTGACGATACGTCATAACCTCAGGAATTAGGAAGACGCATTCTGCCACCACAATCGAAAGCGAGAAATGTATGCTAAACATGCCTTATAATCCTCATTCTACCTTTTTAGATTTGATAGAGTCTATCCTCACCATACCATGCGAGAATGAAGCTCTAGTACCAGCCCGGAAGCTCGTCGTCAAAGATAGTTGATTACTGTGTCTGCATTCAACCAGAAGAAAATTCACCGAGTGTGCCACAACCGAGGATTTATATCAAGATAGGCTACCTGGCCAGTTCATCGGTTGACTACACTGATTAGGGGGTCCTCGTCTCATACCCCATCGGCATCTCCATCGACACTAAGGGTTTCAGTACACCGTATGAGGTTGCATTAGTTCAGGTGGCCATCCGGCGTGCTGCCCACTGCCGCAGCATCTCTCATAGCATAGAGCGCGGCTCGGTCACTAGTAAATCATCTCGTATTCCCTTCTTGCAGGGCATTATTCTCATTAACCATGGCTGGTGTTTTGTGGCTACGGATCGAAACGGTATTGGCAAAGCTCGCAATTTTGAGAAGAAGATGCTAGGGTCAACCGAATCACGAATGAATATTTGTAAGTCGATGATGTCATTGCAGAAGTTGACTGAGTGGCTCAAGATTCAGCTCTGGCAGGCCTTTCGGGCTGATGCTTGATTTCGAAGAGAAGGCTGACTTATTAATAAGATTAAGGAGTACTTCAGCCTTCTCTGATATGTTATATCTTCCTAATTGAGTACTTGGTAAAAAGTCCTCTTCCTAATTACTAAAAATAAGGCTTGATCGTGGACGCGTGGACGAGTGGCGCTTGTTGTTTACGCTATACGGTACACAGTATACGTCGTAGTGCGAGATTAGTGCCTGGAAGCTGCGAAGAACCGTGAAATTTCGGTCTCGAAATTAACCACGCGTTCGCCCAAACGGGCAAGTCGTCAGTCTAGCCATTCGGGCTCAGCCAGTGCTTTACTCATTGTCAGTTACTAAGCACGTTCAAATAGTCTTTGCGATTGCCCAAACAGAGCTGCCCGTTTACCGTAAGGCTGCTCTAGCACCGCCGATCCGCCCCATATCCACTTTCGGCATGTGCCTCTAAGACGTATTGCAGATCTTCATCTTGCCTGTGTGACCATGTTGAAGAATTACAAACCAAGAGATTGCATTTAAGGATATAAAACAGATTGGCATAACCTTTTTTTGTGCCATTAACCAAATCCATCAAACCATTCTCTAATACACTATCTTCAAACATCTTCAGCTTTGAATCCCAGCACAACAATATCTCAACCATGAAGCTCTTCACCATAGCTTCTATTTTAGCACTAGGTCGTGAAATATCAGCCTGTGCCGGCGTAGCGCCACACGATGTCCGACGCATGCAGGAATCCTCCGGTGGTCACATTTTAAGACGACGTATGAAACTGTCCCGCAAGCTCCATTCCATCTCACAGATGACTAACCGATGATCAGAGGCCCCTAGCCTGGAGTCGACAACGAACCAGGACAGCATCTCGAACTGGACTGTTGATCAGAACACCAGGCAAATGCAGCTCAGCGACGATGCTTTCAACGCACGGGATCTGGCACGCTTCAACCACGATGAAAATGTCAAGGTCTACACGGGAACTCTTGTCAGGAACCTCACAGAGCATCTCAACGACATCGTGATTGTTTACTCTAACACAGATCTCCGTCTCCACAACCACGACTACAAGATCATATTCGGCGAAGGAGACTGGACAGTTGCCGTCGAAACCATCACTGGTATTCAAAACGGTCCTTTGAACGGTTTGGACGGAGCGTATCTACCACCCACCAACAAGCCAGTCCAGTATGACTTGATGACCATTGCTCGCTGGAAGGACGGATGGATGATGGAGGAATACCTTTGGTCTGACAATCCCCTCATCTACCGTCAAATAGGGGTTTTACCAAGCAGGCCAGCCGACAACCTGCCCGATTTGGAACTGAACCTGGCGACGCCCTTATCTACCAACCCCCGCAACATGAACAGCTCTTCTCTCAATAAAGCCGCCATGACTCAGTCGGACGATGCTCTCAACGACGGCAACTTCACCTTGGACGGCCTCAGGCTTTCCCCAGATGCTGAGATATATGGACTGACGGATCAGCCTCTGAGCGCGAAAGGATATATCAACTGGCTCAAGGGCATGAAGACTGCGTTCCCTGATTTGCGTCTCGAGAATCAGCCCTACCGCAAGATTGTTGGCCAAGGGGATTGGACAGCCACTGTTAGCCTTCTCAGCGGCACTCATAAGGGCGATCTGATCTTACCTGCATACATTTCTGGTAAACCCGTTGCGGCCACCGGGGAAAGTTTCGATCTTCTGCTCTATACAATCGCTAGATGGCAAAATGGACAGATCGTCGGGTTGCGTATTTACTGGGATTTGTTTGACTTGGCTGGTGCGCTGAGCATCCCCCTGTGAGGGCGCAGACAAGTTGTGAGCTGATGGCTGGCTTTGGAAGGCTATGCTACTAAGGTGGTTGGCCTCCTCAATTCTCATGTCACTTACTACACGTTGGGCAATGGAAGAATGTCAAGTGGTTGTTGTCTGTTGTCTCTCAGGATTGGGGTTAGACATTCCTTAGAAATTTGGGCCAATGTTTCTATTCGACAGGTTTCAGGGCTTCAGTGTAATGCTACATTCAGGCATCGTGTTAAACTTTGATTACGATTGTTCAATGAGTCCTGTTCTAGGATCGCTTGACTAGACAAAACAAAGCCAGAAGATATTTTTCAGTGGGTTTGCAAGTACGGACACTTGAATCAATTCGTCTTACACCTTTGCTCGGCATTTGACTTCAGCTTGCTTTCAGACCTTGACCATGAGATTGACAATAAGATGATGTTACCAGTTTGAGAATACCCCTACAAACTGCACCCATTCGATGCATGGAGAAAAGAACGAAAAAGCCATTAGTACGTAAGACAAGGAATAGAGTGATATCATGGTCATGATATTGTAGCACCTCACTTAGACCTAGGCAATAGCTTCCAACACTTTGGATTAATCGTAGACGGGGCTCACAACCTGGGTATTCAATCTCTCAGTACAAGATTCACCTCAATCGTACCCAAGCGCCACAGTAATAAAGACTACTAATGGTAATTATGTATTTCATCCTCTCTGCTTAACCCAAGCTCCGCAGCAAACTTACCTTCAATAGCGCCTATCCCGGATATAAGACTCGCGCTTAGCAATCAGACCCGCCAGATTAAGACGTCTACGTCATAAATCTCTTACAAACCAACTCTTCAAGCGTGGTTTCGGCGTCATTGGTGGGTCTTTGGATTCAGCCACAAAGATTGATCTACAGTAGCTCGAGTAATGCTGGAGCGGATAGTCCGGCACCGTATTCCGTATAGCGTATATATCGCGTTTCCCCGCGCTGGCGTGGAGGATTGTTCTCTTGCCCTTCATCATCCAGTATCTTGTGGCCTGTCTGCGGCTGGTCAATCGCCCATTCAAAAGCCACACACCACTTGGCTGATACAACGTTTGGAGCACTAATTGACGTGGGGGCCCAAGCCCATCATATTGATCTCGTCCTCGCTCCACCATGTTTTCCGCAGCGGATGGTCCTCAACTATCGACTGCGAGGACAAGCCAGGCTTATAGAAGGGCACATCGAAAGGTTACAACAGGTTGCACGGCGTGTAAAGCACGCCATCAAAAGGTAACGGACATATCCAATTCAATAGCTACAAGACCCCAAGAAGCCTCAATCTCACCTCAAGGTATAATTAGTGCGATGAACAAAAACCAGTTTGCAATGGTTGTAATAGACACTCGACAAGGTGTTCGTACAACATGCCGGAGCCTTCTCTGCCACATGTAAAGACCTCGACAGGTATGAAGAATGGAGAGAGATGCTTTAGGGCAGAGCCCCCAAGCCTAAGTCTCTCAACAACCCATTCGTCCGACATGAATCTTGACCATCTTGAGTTGTTACACCAATATCTCACCAGCACTTGCATAGCGACCTCACAGCTACCTGAGATGACGGCCTATGCCCAAATGGTTGTTCCTCAGCTGGCTCAAGATCATCCTTTCGTCATGCGCGGTATCCTTGCAATGGCCGCGACTCATCTGTCCTGGCTACGCCTAGAGCGTAGAACGCACTATGAAGCACTTGCATTGAGAAATCAGTTGGATGCTATCACGTCATTCCGTCTAGCTGTGCAGGACATCAACAAAGGAAACTGCCATGCCGCTATTTTCTTCTCAAAAAGCCTTGTGTGGTGCTCGTTTGCCGGATCCAATAGCTGTTCCGTTTATACGAAGACCACCGTTGACCCAGGTCGTGACTGGCTTCCTACGTGGTTCACGCTACTTCGTGGTTCTTGTCAGGTGGTGGAGCGATCCCGACCGTGGATTGAACACGGGCCACACATTCTCTACAACTTGGAAAATATCACTAAAAGTTTCGAGAACCCTGACACAGAGCATCTGGAATCACTAATAAAGCAGCTCTCCACAATGGCAAGGGATCCTTTATGTGAGCTCGTGCTGAAGGGACTGAGTGAGTCGTTTGTACGTGCATCTATTTCTAAGCACAACACCCCGTTAAGGGATGCTCTTAACTCTTGGATTGGTCGACTTCCTGAAGAGTACATCGATCACTTGAAGAACAAGGAACCGTGGGCGCTCGTTATCTTGGCACATTTTTGTGTCTTGGTCCATCGATCCGAGACTGTATGGTTTATGGAAGGCCATGCAACGCGGCTGCTGCTACTGATCGTCGGTTTTCTGGATGATGTGTGGCGGCCTCTCATAGGATGGCCTTGTGATCAAATTGGTGCCGACTCAGCTCGATTCAAGTTGGATGCAAACAAGTCATCCTTGATTAATCGAGGTATATAGAAATGTCATGATTCATCCTTGCTGGCCGTCGTGATTCGTTCCTGTAACATACTCAAGGTTCCTGTGTAACGCCTACAAGCTTTTCATGTTCGATTGCCAACATCAAGTTCATCGTCAAGTTCCCAACACAAAACTGCATCGTGATGAATCAAGTAGTAATCAACTCCATACTCTACCCCCGTTTGGGAGACTACCATCCCATGGTCAAAGGCATGCAATAGTCAATAGTTTCACCGAAAATCATGCCCAGATTCGGTACTCAAAAGTGGCCCTCAGTCGATCCAAGCTCCTACTAGGATCCTTGCGCGCCAATGAAAACGCTGCGTTCCCCGTATCTATGAAGACCCACTACTGGGGGCTGTGAAAGTACTCATGCCGTGTCTCAGTCAGCAAACCCAGGTACAGTAGTGCATTCCCGGATGACCATGTAATCCTAGCCCTTCTGACCCTATTACATAGTAACAGTCCAATAATTCCCATTGCCGGCCGATGCTCATTCGCCTCAAACTATGACGATGTTATACCAGACAACGCGGCAACCACATCAACAGGCACATGATTCCTCCATAATGCTTCTGTAAGGTACGTACACTGTATCGGAGTTTTTTTTTATCATGTGTGGGGAATTATGAAATCTTTGGGGCGCGCATACCACGGACGAACACCATTCCGGGAGCCCTTGCCAAGGATTGGCCTTTATCAAATATGACATATCCAAATACAGTATTTCATGTTCCACCGACAGACTCAGCTCTGGTCAACTATTTGAAACAAGTAACATGAAGATTTACACGACCGTAGTCGACTGAGATTCTTGTAGTAACAGCTCGTCTGACGGTTGTCTGGGACCCGAGCCGCCTATTCTTAGCTCTGGATCTTCATGCTGTCCAGAATGTGGCTATCACTCCTCTCCCACGGGTGCGTCTGCTCCAAATCTCTAATTAACTTCTCGTGATGGGCGGACCTTGGCGTAATGGTAGCCTGGAACGGCTGAGGATGGCTAACGATACCAGGCGTAAAAAGCACCTCTTGTGCAGTAGCTTCCTTAGGCGTGCTGATATTGAAAACTGCCAGAGACTGCGCAATATTAAGGAATAACGCATTGTCTGCTAACACACGTCCAGGACAGACACGACGTCCAAATCCAAACACATATGTGCGTGGATCTTGCTCCGGTTGAGTGCCGTCGGTCGGTAGGAATCTTTCTGGCTTAAAATGCGATGGTTCACTGTAGACCTCCGGGTTGTGTGAGAAGTGCCTATGAAACATTAGAATCGCATCTCATAACTATGCCTTTCATACTCACCAGATATTGGCCATCACCATGGAGCCCTTGGGAATTCGGTACCCCTCGAATATGTCCTCTGCAGTGCTTGTATGAGGCAGGCCCATGGGAGCAACCGGATGCCATCGAAAGACTTCTTTGACCATAGCCTCAATATAGGGCAAGTTTGGGCGATCCGCAGAGGTTGGTAGTCTATTGTTGCCAATAACCCGGTCAATCTCTTCTTGGGCGGCTTTCTGAGTGTCTGGGAAGAGTGAGATAGCTAGAAAGAAGCAAGCGATAGCAGAGACGGTCTGACAGTGTTAGAAGACTTCATTCAACGGCCCAAGGGTAGCTTACCGTATCAGCTCCCGCTGCATACAAAGACGCAGCTGACCATTTATTAGTTATTCTCTCTTCAGCGGTCAAATCGCCTTCTTCAAGAAGATGCGCAAGAAGTGAATTGGCTTGCTTTCCGTGTGCGAGTTGGTTCTGAACAAAGGCATATGGCCTTTCCGCAACGTCATTGAGCTCTGATGCCCATTGGCGGGCAAGCCGCTTAAAGCCAGCTCCAGGCAGCCAGTCTGGCACATATCTCACTAGTATCATTAGTTTATGTTTCAATCGATGGTAACCAAAAGTAGAAAACTTACAGAAAGGCAATACATCTACTAAAAATGCGCCAGGAACAGCAGCGGTTCCAAAATCATCCATAGCCTTACCGACCATGTTGATAAGTATATCTTCCTTAAATGGCTCTGCTGTATATCCGTAAGCTATCTTCAAGATAACTGCACCAGCCTCCCTGGAGTTTCATATTAGCATGATACATTTAAGATTGTATACATGTAAACGGACTTTCTTATGTGGTCTATTAAACGGTCAGGGTGATCTAACACATGAAGTAGAAAGTGGCCGACTTCAACTTCCTGTAGATGGTCGTACTGAGATGCAGCAGTCTTTGATCCGATAATGCGAGCTATATTCTTGCGGTGAGTTCTAAAACGGTCATTGTATCCTGACAACGCAAGTGAGTTCTCCCAACCGATCCTGGATTTACAATAAGACAATGATTCGATGTTATCGCTATGGCTGGCCTTACATTTTACCCGCGAAAACCTGTGTAGGCCTTGACGAATGCTTGGCCGATCGCTTATCCAAGAGGTCGAAGGCCAGATTTGCATCGTTGATGATAACAATGGTCTGGCCCATCACTGTGACGGAGCTCATTGGGCCTGGTCATTTAGGATGAGTGGAAGCTTGCTTGGGATCAGCTTTGTTCTCAGGATCGCACCATAAAGCTCCTTATGCTTCAGCCAGTGAAATGCCTCAAGCACACCGGCCGGGGGAAGATCTTGCAGATTTCCTAGTAAAGGAAGTCCTTTAGGCCCAGGAGGCAAAGGAAGTTGTTTCGGGCCATTGGAGAAAATCCGAAAGCCGGCGTAAGCGACAAGGCCAATACACAAGCCGATGAGAAGCGTGGAATACTCAGTCATGATGGCTATGAAATGAATATTAAAGAAAAATATGCGGAGAAGAAGTCCGGAGGCGATATAAATAGTTCCACATGCCTCAGTTATGTTGCATTGATGCCATACACACTTAGCTCCTTTAAGCTGTCTTCCCGAGCCTTATGTATGTACTACGTGTTTCACCTGTCTAGGGCAACGAATCAACGATGGTGTATTAACTACTATGCCATCCCTGTCTAGATCGTCGGAACCGGCGGTGGCGAACGAATTAGGGTTAGCCGCGCAATGCCACTGGGTTTAGCAGAGGAAAATTAAGGATGTGAGGACAGAATTCAATACTAACACACATTTCCTTCATTAAGTGCCATCAGCCGCTTGACAATCTATCTGGTAACCTGATTGCAGTCCTCCTTGGCAACTTGCCTAAACCCATGTGTTGTGCCATTGCTTGCGATTCTCTGGTGGCCATACCCAGTCAGAAGGTAAACTCGACTGATATATAAAGCCGTCATTGCCGTTGGTGGGGTGACAAGCATTGTGGCCCGAGGCGCCGACACAGGTGCTTTCGCTATGGAAATGATGATAAGGGCGATTCCTTGAGAGAGACATACGACATTCTGAGTGGGAAAATACTCTCATCTACAGATTGAAGATTACACCGCAAGATGGTGACCCTAGAATATAGAAGAGGAGTGCCTGTGTGATTGAGATTCTCATAAGAGTCGCTGTCACAGATAGCTGCGAGGGCTTTCCGAATATGGACGGTTTATTAAGTTGGAAGAAAGCAAACAAGGTAGGCTATCGCTGAGCCCAGAGAAATCTCGTGTTTATCGCCACCCTAGACTTCCTGTGCTCGTCAGACTAGGATGTGTATGACACACAAATAATGCCTATTTTTGGAATATGAAACTTCAGGATCTAGATTCTCTTCCTTCCGTATCACCTTCAGCTGTTGCTACCTCATCTTGGCCTAAATCCGGTTGAGCCTATCTTGCGCCTAATAGAGGCTAGAATCAACGCTAGACAGTTTTAAATAAATCTACCGAACGAATCCAAACTTCCTAGTTGTAGTTATGCTCCAATGCATGTTATAGTGAAGATGAGTGATTGTAACAATAGGTTTCGTTCGAAGTTGGAATGAGAAGGTGGCATCTACCGTAAGGGGTTCTTGCTAGTACAAACTCAAAATAAGCCTTGGACAAGCATTCTAAGTGGTTTGCTTTTAGGTTTAACTTAAGAACATTCTAGACCAATACTAGGTTTCATTATCCTAGTAAACACGAGAAATTAAAATGAGTTCAGGTTTTAAGATTAAAAATTTACATCCATATAATGCCTTCCTACTGGAAAAGCCCTTGATTTATTATCAGATCTGCGAATACGTCTATTGGAGCTAGTTCTTTAAAGTACATAGATGAATAAGCATATTAGTTAAAACCTGTCCATTTACCTCAGTCGCATAGATGCCCAAAGCTAGCTGTGAGCTCAAGCCTCTCAGAGGCCTGCGCCTTCTACGAGTGACTTCTCTCGGAGATAACCACCAGCTTAAGATTAGATGACCATATGATACGCACCTGGATGTTCTGAATGGGCCCATTTCGGAGTGATACGAATCAAGTTAACATATTTTAAAGTTTTCAATGCACCAATTGCCCTTGCAGAAGATTGATACCCAGAAATATTTAAGATCCATTGTCACCCAGTATTGCTTTTGTATGTTTATCCCTCGCTTGACTTTACTTGAGACCCATACCACACCGACTTTCTCGTCCTCCACACTCGACTTCCTCCTCAGATCAGAGTCTCAAAGAAGCTCAAATCATGCAGTTCTCTACTATTCTCGCTTTCTGGGCGCCTGTGGCTATGTGCACGATCTACAACCTTACCGGCTCATGTTCCGATGATCACCTTTGCACAATATCCCCCAATGTGGTGAATCCAGCAGTAGTTTGCAAAGGCAGGGCTGGGAACTATGCAGGAAGTGGCACCCTCGGAAGAACAAGCTGTGCTGCTGCGGGTGCTCCCTGCACTTATGTTTGGCGATGCTGAATACTGTTCCGCAGCATGAAATCGGTTAGTCTGCGCTTACCCTAGTTACTGAATGGCCTATTAACAAAATCATTAGTGATATATGGAGCGATGGCGAGATCACGAGGATGGGGGGTGTTTATACGCTATGATTTTATCCTACATGAGAGCGGAATTTTGTACTAGGCCTATAGCTTGTCTTTGCCTATGTATGACCTATAATCACAGGGGGTTTCGAGTGACATTGCGAGTGAACAGGAAATGAACTGGTTTCCGTGATCAAGACTTGTATCAGAGACTTCCCATTATAATCTATAAATGTTATGATTCGGGTCGTGTGTCCCTGCTAAGCTTCAAACAACATCGAGTTATAAATTAGATCGCAACTAGCCAAGCCCTAGATATCTATAGTCCGGTTTTAGATTTGGTACTGGTAAGATGCTGAGAGTGGGAATCCTTCACGAACTATGACAAACGTTTATTCTACTTCGGCCCTCTTTCACATCCAAAGCAGGCCGCCATTCAACGCTGTTCTACCAATTCCAACATGTGGGTTAAGGCTGAGCACTACAATGATAATTGTTACAGTGAGAGATTACTTCGGGCTTTCAACCAACATAACGAAGCTCTGTGCCTATAACGATTTCGTCATACAATATTTCGCGGTATCATGGGTCTCCCACGATATCCTTGTCATCTTGCCAACCATTCGCATACAGACTGATGTTGAACTGGTAAGAAGTTTCGTCGTCAAGTGTTGTTTCACGGTTCTTCTTGTCTATTACTTGCTATCCATCGGCCCAGAGCTTGAAAAATCCGATGTCATCGTTCTGCCACGAGGCATGAACAATCACTCGGGGCCATTGGCCACACTGACCTTTGACAGATTTCGTAACTCCACAATATCCCGGGTAGAGTCGGGCTACCTGAAGCGACGGGAAATGAGCCTTGACGGCAGTTAATCCTGCTCAAGCCAAAAAAAAGGTGGATGGCTTCCAATCGTCCTTACCGCAGCTAGCTCCCTTGCGGTTGGCGATGAATTGGGGCAGATTGTAAGATTGATTTTGCAAATCCCAATTCTCAGCCAGACGAAACCGGAACCCATGGAAAAACTCATCACCACTTCTATAACCTCTGTTGTTGTGATGGTCCTCCGAGGGATAGCGGCCTTGGTACCCTGGTGTGTAGGTTTGTGTCATCTTGGTAGATGTCTTCCCCTGGTAGACGACTTCATTGTCGACTGCAACAGTTCCACTATTCTCTTTGAAGATATAGTCCCAGCGAGCATCACAACGAAGCGAGTGTCTTGCACAAATGTGGATGCGGCTCTCATTCTGACTTTATTAGTGTCGCGATGACTCATTAGTGATGAACTGTAGCTCGATCTTCCCAGCTCGAAATTCCCAAGTGGTGGACACCAAAACTAAATCCGAATCTGAGTTTATCGCGAATGTGTTCCGTCATTATAAAGTGTGTTATATTATTATAATATCTGTTACATCTTTATAAGAAATCATTCCAGAGCTGAAGATAATCAGTTCGTGGAAACCTGAAAAATAAATATCATGTGGAAGAAATGAGGTTGACGAGAACTGTCACCCGCTTAGATGCATGTGCTGGGTCACGAATTTGGGTGCATGTTACAATAGCTCATGTCGATAGGGATGGTGAAGAATAATTGTTGAAAAGTAGGTAAGTTGATGGTCTGATATATTTAAAACATCACTTCTGCCAGTGCTTTGCATCTCTTCCCCGTACAACCCTTGTCGCGAGATCCCTGTTGTTCCAGGTTTGGAAGCGGGGTTGAGCGATTTCTATCTCTGCTTGACACTCCGGCTCTCGCCCTAATGCTTTCGGTCCGAACCTCCCGTCCGCTCCGGATTATCCGCTGGTGTGTGATTGGCTGTTGTCTATGGGTCGAACTCAAGAAGATATCCTCCAGGCTAGCGCCACCTGAGGTATCTGGTCACGCCAGACGCCGTAGCATGGCAAAAGAAAAGCTCAAACGAGGTTATTGTATAGAATGAGCATTCAAGTTACTCAAAGTTGCAAGATTTTTAGCATTTTAAGGAGGTCATACCCCGGCTAAAGTGACCCCAGTTTCTCAACGCCGCCCCCTTTTGATGTGCAGGAGTGGCGTGATCCTGACACCAAAAGCGGGAGGGGAAGTTGCCATGAAATAAATTGAAACTCACAGGACCAGGTCAGGCTGTAAGTTTATTCCGTCACCACTTCCTCATTATTTTTGCTGCAAGCTCAAACATGGCCCAAGAAGAAATTGCCACTAGGGCTCCTTCAGCCCAGGACGTGGTGGGGCAGGAGTCTCTTCAAGTCGACGATGTGAGTGGACTCCCAGGCGAGGGATTTGTGATCCAAACTGTCCATATTGACTCGATATACAACATTCAGGGCTTCGAAGATGATGCTGGCTACGCTGCGTCGTGAGTCTGTCCCCGGCGGAACCCTTGGGATTGACATTAAATGAATCCTCCAGTGAAGCATCTGCGAGCTTTCTATCCTCACTTAACTCTAGCATCTTCAAGTACAAGTAGGTCCATCGGCAGGCCCTGTGACACAGTCATGCTTTGAGTGTTCGCTACTGACGTGTCACACAGGTACGAGGTTCGTATGGAATTGTCGTTGGGTTTAGATGGGAATAACACAAAATATAGAACGGCCGCCGTTATCATGCATTCCGAGAAGGCGCATATCTAGTAGTAAGCTTGAGCATTGTCAAAAGGCTGAACTATTACAGTGTCAACTAATTGGTGGTGATATAGCCCAACGATGACGAGGAACAGGACCGCATGGATTTAGCACACCATATTTACAGCCTACTCTTCCGAGGAGAGCTTCACCTTGCCCCTATTGGCAAGAACCATCAGCGCGTGCTTGATCTAGGTACCGGCACCGGCATCTGGGCCATGGACTTTGCAGAGTTAGAACCCCTCACCTCACTTGGCGTTTGAAGGCGAAATCACTCCTAATACTTGACGAACAGCCAGTGCCCCTCTGCAGAAGTCATCGGCACCGATCTAAGCCCTATCCAGCCCAAGTGGTATGGCACTACGCCTCTTGGTTTTACGATACTCACCTACCTATAGGACACCGCCCAACTGCTCATTCGAGGTCGACGACTTTGAGCAGAACTGGGTCTACCACAACAAGTTCGACTACATCCACGCTCGTGAACTGGGCGGGTGCATTTCCGACGAAGAGCAGCTGTTCGACCGAGTGTTTGACAACTTGTCCCCCGGCGGCTACTTCGAGGTGCAGGCTGTCTACCCACGATTTCTCTCCGACGATGACACGGCCAAGCTTGCAGAGGACGCCCAGTTTTGGATGGCCAATATCTGCAAGGGCGCTGAGCAGTTCGGCAAGCCTCTCGACACACCACCTCTATGGCTGGATGAGCTTAAGGCCGCTGGATTTGTAGACGTCCAGCAGGAAATTCGCAAGGTTTGTCCTTCTAAGAAAATGTCTCGAGTGTCCAGACAGACTGGGTTAACAAAATGCCAGATCCCCTTTGGCAGCTGGCCGAAAGACCCAACACTCAAGGAGATCGGCAGGCACGGCCTTATCCAGGAGGAACAACTCATCGACTCATACACGCCCGGCATTTTCTCCCGTGTACTCGGTTGGGAGGAGGAGGAAATTCAGGTTCTCATTGCCAAAGTGAAGAAAGATCTGAGGAACCCAGCCATTCATATCTATGTTCCCACCTACACTGTTTGGGGCAAGAAACCGGAGGTGTAAGCTGATCTTCTGATTACTATAGAGCATTCTTTGTTATCCGTCCAACATTTCTATATGGTCAAGATGAGGACACAGGTAGTTTACTAGTATGCTCCACGACTATAAAATATTACTATTCAGGTCCTATCTGTAATTCACCAATAGGTGGCAAGTCCAAGGCTGGCATAAACTAAGGATCGCAACTTTGACTTCAAATAGAGGGAGAACTTGTGTCTTGATAGAAACTATCCCACAATATCAAGATCTTGGTACAATGCGCAGAAGTTCTTCATTGGCTGAGTGGAATGAGTCGTCTGAATGGCATCTACTTTGCGTTATTCCTTGCGGATTTAGCCCCCCAGCCCAGCCACTCTTTACACAGTGGGTACAAGACAACAAAAAACCCCGCCAGCTGTGCTTATTATACCCCGCCTCCATGTATTAACTTCTGGATGGAGTGGGCCAATCATTGGAACGTACAGAAATGGCTCACCGCAAGGCAGACTCAATTCAAAAGTCATACAACGTAGTATTAATAGAGCAGTCACGCGCGCACTTTTGACTACACTGATACTTGTTGATCAAATACCACAATGAACATACCTTTTGAATACAAACCTTTCGAGTACGATGCACTTCCATCTCCAACCTGTATCCGCCTGCTCTGGCGAATTAAGCGACTGGGAGACGTTGAACCACGCACTATTAATGGCGTTCCCCTAATGGAATTCTTACTAAAACCATCAGAGGGTAACAATCGCCCTCCTTACGATGCACTATCGTACACTTGGGGCAACCCCAAACAAGTCTCACTCGGATCGTTCGATGCATATTCTACTCGACATAAATACGCCGTAGCCATCAATGGCCGCTTGTTTTACGTTACAAAAAATCTTTACGATGCCTTGTACAGACTTCAGGAGCACAATATAGCCCCCGGAAATATTGATCAGCGTTCTGATCTATATAAAAAGACAAGGCTCATTGAAGCTGCCGAACAAGGCAACTTGGAACAGGTCACTGAATGTCTTGATCAGGGTGCCAATTATCATTGTCAAGATAAGTTTGGCGAGACGGCTTTGCATTACGCAGCAGAGAATGGATATCCAGAAATTGTTAAGCTTCTACTTCGCAAAGGTGCAAGCCCAACCATTCTAGATTATAATAGACGCGACCCATTATGCTGTTGTCTGCAACAGAAGCGAAGGCAATGGAAAGATGCCGCAGAAATCCTACGCAATTGGGATGACCAGGACAAACACCAATCTATTCCGGTAGAGTCTGTGACTCAGACAGGGGGGTCTATTTGGATCGATGCTATATGTATCAACCAGAACGACATTCCGGAGCGAAATAGCCAAGTTGCAATGATGTCGCAGATCTATGGGTCGGCGCGACGTGTCATAGCGTGGCTAGGGGAAGCAGACGAATCGACTCAGGTGGCGTACAATTTCTTTTCACCAAAACTCACGGTTGACCCGGAAAAATACGCGAAGTTTTTCGAACGGTGGAACAGTGGCGAACGGTTCAGCTTGGATGATAAACCCGATGATGTGGCTATGTCAATGGGGGAGATGCAGGCCATCCGAAACCTACTCAGTCGTACCTGGTTTTCTCGAACGTGGGTGATTCAAGAAGTATCACTTGCCAAGGAGATCCATATCATCTGTGGACGATTTCAATTTCAGTGGGGGGAACTATTTACTCTCCTATTTGAGCTGTTCAGCGAACGCAGAACTCGTTCTCTCCTATCATACGGTGGACAACCTATAAAGTTTGAAAGAGCTTCACCGGGTACAGAAGTTCTCTCCCTTTTTGACATCAGAATTCGAACTAGACCCGATTGTTCAGAAGCACAACGGGCAAGAAGGTTGTTCCCTGATCAACCCACATCACGATCCCAATACGAACAGAAGCTGAGCCTTCCTGCTCTGATTCTCCTCACTTGGAACTTCTCCGTATCAGACCCGCGGGATAAGATATTCGCACTGCTAAGTATGTCAAAGCCTCTGGAGGGCATATCAGCGGACTATTCGAAATCAGTCACTGAGGTTTTCACGAACATGGGCAAAATTCTTATCAAGGCCGAAGGAGACGACACTGTCCACACCTGGGACAGGTATACGATGATTGAAGATTTGGAACCACTCGAATCGCTTTCTTTTGTCCATCGAATCCTCTCCTTCCGACATGATGGCCACCCTGCGGATCTCCCATCATGGGTTCCGACGTTCAGTCGACAACTAGTTTCCCAACGAATCTATGATAAGCTATACACTGCTTCAGGGGATCGTCAGGCTGTTTTCTATTATTCCGAACCGCGTATACTCAAGCTTGATGGTTTGCTAGTTGACACGATTGCTGAGTTAGAGAAATCTTCTTCTCAGTCAATTCTTGGTCGCCTTATAGACGACAATACAGTGGAGAAATGGTTGGAAATCGTATCGCGGCTCTCTCCTATTTACCCTACTAGAGAAAGTCGTATCGAAGCACTGTGGAGAACCCTGTCACAGGATAAGCACGACCGTTGGAGAATCCTGTCCCAGGATACAAAAGACCGTGTTATGTCAAAGATGACTAAGGGTTTGTTCAGGAGTATTCTGCATCAATGCATCGTGGAACATCAACGCGAGAAGTGTAGTGAGCGTCATTTGAGGCTTTGCCAGGTCCTAGACGAGTTGCGGACGAGCGATCCATCCAGCTTGCTTCCATCGCCCTCTGAGGTGATGAGCAGCAACGAGAGTCTCCCTGATAAGAACGAAGACGTGGTGAGAAAGACCGTGTCGGACTTGGAGAATGGATTCAGAAATCACGTGAGTGAGTACCTGAAGGAGCGGTCTCTGATGAGAACAGAAGGGGGCTACTTGGGGATAACTTCAGAAAAGGCTAAGCTGAAGGATTGTGTAGTGCTCTTGGCAGGTGGCAGAACGCCATTTATTCTTCGCCCAACTAGCGCAAATCAGTTTACGTATATAGGGGAGGCTTATATACATGGGATGATGTTTGGCGAAAGGCTAAAAGGAAAAGAGCACAAGTTTGGGCCTATTGAGATTAGTTAGCTAGATATTTCTTCCAATTCCCATTCGTGATGACCTTCCTTTTGACATCTGTAACACCGCGTTTTTAGACGTATACGTTACTTTTTATATGCCTTCATTTGCAGGCTTCCTAATTGAATGTATCATAAGTACGCTGACACAACGGAGTGGGACGATCAATCCATACATCAGCAGCAGATGGCCTTCATCCTAAACATCGCTGTTTTGGTGATCTTGATAAGATTAGCAATAAGCAATCCTGGCCAAAGTGACAAATTAGTCGCGCATCGACTGCTGACAGATCGATGGGCAAGGCTCAAGTCCAACCCCCTCCCTCGGTCTTGTTTTAATGTTGCAGCGAACCCGAGATCAGCTTGAGGGAACACAATTCACAATATCAGGGAACCCCCACGCTGTAAGAGCTAAATCCTTCTCGCCAATTCCCCTGCACCTGCAGGACCCATATTTCCCCTGCCAAATTCACAGCCTAAGTGCCGTGTATGCCCGCATGCTTAGGGCTTACGGGATGGACGACACGGATGGCAAAGGATCGTCTACAAGCGGAGCTACAAAGCATTGAATCTTTCCGACCCTAATACGTCATTTCTTTCAAAGGGCTACCTTGGAACGTGGATGATCTTGAACGGCATCCTGGTCCAGAACTTCTTCCTAGTATTCACGCCACTGTAAAAAGCTTCCCTAGAAAACCCAAACCACTCCTCTTCCACTGCAATACAGACAAGCAGATTGCCCGACATCTTTCGATCGCCATGACAACGCCAAAGTATTCCGAATTGAGCTACGCCAGAACCCAGGATAAAACCAAGTCCCCGTTTTACAAAGAGAACATCGATCGCAAGATCCCAACGGAGGTACAGCATGTGCATACAGATCAGAATTTTGACTAATCATTATCCTCATACATTTAGACACATAAACTTCTCGAGAATTACAGTGGCATTCCGATTGAACAACACTCGGCGCACATTCATCACATTGTTAGACTACATCCTATGCCATATGTTGGATCAGCACTGACTCTTTGTAGCGAGACCAGGCATGGGATATTCGACAGTATCCATGCACTGGCTCAGGCTCCTGGCTTGTTCCTCAGCTTTGCCGACTTCCGGTTTATCAAGACATAGTTGAACGTGTCAATTCGGGCGCCGTGCTAGTGGACGTTGGCACTTTTCTGGGACATGACCTCCGCCGACTTATCTATGATGGCTGCCCTTCCGAAAGATTGCATGGAATCGATATTGCCGATCATTGGGAAGTAGGATTTGGATGTTTTCAGGATCGTGGTACATTCTCGGGACAATTCATTCTCACCGACATCCTGACTTGGACTGGCCTAGACTGCCCAGTTGACATATTTGTTGTATCTCAAGTACTGCATCAATGGAACTGGGAGCAACAAATTGATGTTGCAGCCAAGCTCGCTCATCTGACGAAGCCCGGCGCTCTTGTCGTCGGGAATATGATCGGAAACGCGACTGCGATGGAACTCAAGATCGCGATGGCACCAAATGGAGTTTGGCGACACAATGGCACCAGCTTTGCAAGTCTGTGGGAAGAGGTCGGGAAGAGGACAAATACTCGATGGAGTACGCAGACCTGGTCAAAGACGTTTCCTGAGATGGGTTGGGATGCGAAAGATGCGGCTTAGATGGAACCAGGTGTTAACGTTCCATTGCGTTCAAGCTACTATATTATAAACCTTATATATTATTAACTTATAATCCCTCTTAAACCTTATGAATTTCCCTAAAACCTTTAATT